>OU426979.1:600000-885000 GCA_911387785.2 Aelia acuminata | reverse complement strand
TAAAATGATATTATTGACTATTTGTCTCAACAAATAGCTTGATGTAAATCAATAGATACCATTACATAAAACATGACAATATGCATGTAAGTATGCAGGAGTTTCTCTTGCCATTAGCACAACTATATAACTTACAGCAGGAAAATCCATAACCATTACAGTATTTTACTAAATATATTAGAGTATATATTATCTATAAAGTAAAAATAGTAATTTAATTTCTATTAGTTATTTAACTCATAAAACATTTGTATATGAGTGAAATTTGGAGTCCTAGTTATTCTAATATTGTGGAAATTTTTTAAAAGATTTCTACATTTATCATCGACCACCCCGAAAGCTTATGTTAGACTGGAGACTGGCCGAGTCCAAGTACTAGTTCAACATTTTTAAAGAAATGTTGAGGTGGTGGATATGTCTTTTGAAACTGTCCACAGATAGTATACCAAGGACATGCTATGAAAGGCAGGTAAAACTTCTGAATGTTTGCTACTTACCATATAGCTGGCCTTATGAATTACGTAATTATTTATGCCAAATTGGAGCAAATGATGTTTGGAATTTCCAGAATGTTGAAGTGGTGCAATTTATGTTTAAGGAAGTGGTCGCCTCTTTCAGAAACAGTCTAGTAAGTAAAGATATAAACATTGTGCTAAATTCTACTTGTAATTTATATTACAGAAGTTTATGTAATTTGGGTTTTTAAAGGTCATATATTCTGTTTGGGGTCCACATTAATAAGATTAAAATCTTATCTCAAATCAGACTAGCCTCCAAACTCTATTTCAGATTAAGAAAGAATTCTAAGAAAGAAAAGTTGTTCAGTTGTCATGTTGTGAATGTGATTTAGGCGAGAAAATGATTTTTTCATTTTCTATTAACTCTATTCCAAATTGAAAATTAAATATTTGAACAGTTATATTACACACAATGCAGATGACAGAACTAATGTCATTAATATACTTGATATCAGCAGGGTAGAAAAACTTAAGAATGTCTATTAATATATTGTTAAGTGTAAATTTGAAAAAAAAAAAAAAAAAAAGAAAAGCATTGAAAGTTCATAATTTTTTTTTCTTTTTGTATTATTACAATTCCAAGTAATTTTTCTTTTTCTTAATTTTTTTTTTCTGTAACTCATTTTCTTACTATTAGTTAATTTGCCTTTATTGTACTGTAAATGCCGAACTCCCTACAATAAGCTTTTAGCTTAAATGTATGTAAAATAAATAAAACATCTGAAGGAACGGTTCTATCTGTATAACAGAAATTTGGTAATGATAAATTGTTTTCATTACAAATATAACATATTTAAATCTACATGCATACATTATATCAAACCTTTATTCATAACAATTCGGCGACCGTTCAAGTTCTCTTAATTCTTTGTGGTTTCATAACCAAGGGAATCTATTTCTTCCTTATCGTGCACACCATGAATATAACAATGACCCAAATAGCCTGGAGGCAACCTGGTTCATATTTTAGACACTCACTGACTATCCTGAGTCTAATCTCACAAATATACTTTTACTCCTGCAACGTATGTTGACCACTGGCGAACCACAAACCAGCATATAACAGTCTTCTCTTCCTTCTTCTGCCTTCTATATCCCCCAAATAGCATCATGGCAGCTTCCCGCTCTCTTTTCAAATTAAACGTATGTGTAAAGATACGTATAACACACACACACACACACATATATATATATATAGTTATAGGTAGCACAAGTACCTTCTAGGAACTATGAGTCACTTCTTTGCTGACTCCTTTATAAACCCTTAGACAATAGGAAGCTCGCTCGCTAGATGTTCAGTTAGATGTAATCTATTACCTAGTTATTATCATTTGATGTAGTGTTTGTCATTTCATAATAAATTCTTTTTAAAAAGTCTTGTGTGTATTGAAGTTATTTATCTATATATCCTTATATATATAAAAATCTCGTGTCCCGTTGTTTGTCTCTCTATTTCTCAGAAACTACTCAACCGATTTTAATGAAATTTGGCTCAATGTATATAGTTTTGGCCAACTTAACGGACCGGATAGTTTTTAACTTGATTAGTGATCAAAATAATTCTTATATAGCGAATTATTGCAAATACAGTAGGTCGTGTTTCGATTTATTAACATGGCGTCATATGTCGATTTCATAATGTTTTTGTTTATAAGCATGCTATTGTAATACAGGTTATCATTATTATAATTTTGTATTGCGTTATGTGAGTGCAGTTATTTGTTCCTATATTATTATTTTCCACAGACAAATAGTAATACAAATTTGTATTTATTGTTAATTTTCATTAAAGAATAAATAAATCAAGAAAAGGTTACAATAAATTCTCAAATGTGTAGGTACTTTTTCTTCCTTTTCCTTTTTTATTTGTATTTAAATTAAATTACTAGCTAAGCGCTGAAACGCTTTGCTGTGGCCCACCCTGATATTAACTTTTAGTAAAGTAAATACATTTTAATAATTTAAATTAGGCTATTATTTGAAATAATACTCTATAAATGTTGTAATAGCACCTACTGTCATAGGTGTAATCTAATAGAAACCTGACTTGGGGAGTCAGTGTTGCCAAAAATTAGTGAAAATTAGTTAGCTGGCTACACTGCGGGTAAACCAGTAAAAACTCCCTCACAAAAAGAGTGTGTTTTGATTAGGTGTTGTGGGATACTTTGCGATTTGCTAAAGAACTGCATAATTAAGACTTTAATATTATATTTTCAGTTGATTTATTTAACAGAAGTTTCTTTATTTTCATTATTCGTTTTGTTATTATTATTTAAATACAGTGTTTTTTTATTTTACCAAACCTTTTTAGTATTTTTATCCCGTGCTCTAAAATGTAAAATTTAAAAAATGTCAGTGAAGATTTGTAATTCCTCCTTTATCAACAATAATTTAAAGTTGAGAAAATTTAATCCCAATCGAATAGAGGATGTTACTTCCTGTTCAGCAGAGTTGTAATTATCTTTAAATGTAAAATTTAAGAAATGTTAGCGAAGATTTTAATCCTTTCTTTAATTTAAAGTAGGCTATTATTGGGAATGATACTTCGTTGTTAATTTCACCAGAATACAATTTTTTACTTATCTTTAAATGATTGTTGATTAAGAAAGGATTACAAATCGCGGCATTTTTTAAATTTTACATTTAATGATTATTACACCTCTACTGAACAGGAATAATTCTTATTTGGGTAACCTCAAGTTTCAGATTTATCCGCCATAAATATGAGAGTACTACTGCAAAATAATCCATCGGCAGATATATTTTTTAAACAATTGCTCTATATTGGAAACGGTGAAATAGAGCTGCATCGAAATTCAAAATTTATCAAATTACCAGAAAATTTCTGAACTGTTGTAGAGACGAAAAATGAACTGTCAACGAAATATAAAGTGCCTTTCCTGATATTTTGAACAATTATTTGGACTATAAGTGGCTGGGTAGTCGTGCTATTTTGGCAGCAAAAAATGTTGATTTCGATGAAATAAACTTCTAAAATCAATTGACAATGTTCTAGATGTAAACGAAGCCGTAAATTTCCCATCTGAATTTTTTAATTCCCTGGATATACACCCAAACAATCTCCAGTTGAAGATTGGCTCACCGATCATTCTTCTTCGTAACTTAAATCCACCTCAATTGTGCAGCGGTACACGTTTGGTCATTAAAAGGATCACAGGAAATGTTATTGAAGGAAAAATGATGCCTGGAAGGTTTACAGGAGATATCGCCCTGTTGCCACCTGTTCCCCTAGAACCGACAGAATTTTCAATAAAATTTAAAAGGCTTCAATATCCTATTCGTTTGGCTTTTGCCATGACCATAAACAAATCCCAAGGGCAAACAATGTCCACTTGGACTTTGAAAATCCGGGGTTTTCCCTTGGGCAATGGCATAACTCACGTGGGAAATGGGTATCGCCTGCTCACGTGTGTGGAAACCATCAAATCTTTGGTTTGTGTTAAAAAAAAAAAACAGGTTAACCCAAAACATTTTGAACAAATTAGTACTTGAATAAATAAAAATTCTTAATTGTATTATGTAAAAACCTCTTTAAGAAGAGATTTATTATCACTCAAATATATTGCTAAATTAATAGCTTCAACACACCACCCTCCTACCGAACACTTATTAGCCGAAGGGTTGGAAAATCGAGGTCTCAAAGAAATTGAGAAAAACGCCTATCAAAAGGTCATATATGGCGCGTTAACCAAGATTGGCATGACCCTGAGCAAAATTAAACCCGTTGTTAAACTAACAATACCAAGTTGAAGTAGTGTTAGGCCAATAATCAATAGATCAATGGCTGATGTTATCAAAACTTACTTCAGTCATCCTTTTTAAAATTAGTGGAAAAATATAGCGGTTTCGAGTTAATTTATACCGATCCATAAAAAAAGCGCGATAGTGTTGGCAGCTCTGTGAGTCGTAAACACAACCAGCTCCTTTTTAATCAAACTACATTGAAGTATGAGATGTAAAAAATAAAAACTTTAACTTTCCTATATTCTTTACCAAATACTTTTAAATGGTGTAATGCTCTATTCTCAATCACGTTGGATTTTGATTAGCTGAAAGGTTTTCATCTTTATCAATGAATATTGGTATTACTGTATTTGTTTAAAAATATTAGGATATAACTACTGAGCCACAGCAACGCGTGGCCGGGTCTGCTAGTATATATATATATATTGTTATGTAGTAATTATTTATCGTTAGATAATTAATTTATTATTTTTAAACTATTTTATTAGAAGATAAAAGATTCGACCACGGCCGGGAATCGAACGCATGCAGTGGACCTGGGTTCGATTCCCGGCCGTAGTCGAATCTTTTATCTTCTAATAAAATAGTTTAATAATATATATATATATATATATATATATATATATATATTAATCAAAATCGTTGGAGCTGTAAAAATGTAATAAAATTTGTGAAATAAAGTATCCCCTTCTTTTGTACTCTATTTTTGCGAAATTTTAGCTGTCACATTGCGGGCAAAGTCATAGGACCCCAAAACATATATTTCCGTTAAAAACTAGAAGTTGAAATTTTTAACAATCGCAACACTTTCGCTTCCTGTATTTCTATATATATCACATATAGGCAAGTGAAAATTAAAAAATAGTTTTGAATGTTTAAAAGTAATGTGAATGTTATTTTATGATCAAATATGCCTAAGTGCTGAGATTGAACCTTCCTTTTCCGGTAATTTCCTAGTGAATCGATTAGTCGGGATCAAGTGTCACGATTAAATCACTCAAAGTGTTAATTTATACTAACAAATGCAACTCTAACGCATTTCTGTTCCGACACAATAAATAGCTGTTCTTTACAATGAGCATTTCCTGCTTTTCGGATGAATCTATAATTTCATGACTAGAGATTTTATTGAAATGTATGTAAATATTTGTTGTAAGCTGTGATTATCATTCCTTGAAATCATCTCAGTAACGCACAAGAGCTGAATGCTATCGGTGAGCTACCTGCTTAACTGAAGCAGCTTTCACTAACAACATAACATCATCAGGTGATAATAGTCATATATTTATATGAAGGTTGTCGCAGCCAAGATTTTGCTAGCTAACATCTTTGCAACCGTTTAATATTAATTAATGGAACATTTCTCTGTGGATAGTGAAAACAAAATGTTTTTTTGTTTAACTTCACTTTATGCCACTAAGGCTAGTCGGACGATGCTACTATGGGAGTCCTAAATTTGCATTGGATAATTTATGTCCTAAATATAAATTGGATAATTTAACGATTCAGGTATAATTAGGGATCTTTAACGAGTACCTGACATTTTACGTCCTATCCGAGGTACGCCATAGATGAGGATTTTTACTCCCTTTAAAAAATCCTATAGCCTCCGAGGGACGCTAACCTGCGACCTTTATAGTTCGGGAACTGAGGGCCCAAAAGGTGCCTGATTTGAAGAAAATATTTGATCATATAGCCTGAAGGTACTCATTTCATAGGCAACAAATGTGAACGTCTGCCACCTCAGATCGGTTTCCATCAAATTTTATAGGCGAACAAAATCCACATTTTCGAACTTTTTTCAATTTTTCGCTAATAACTCGAAAAGGATTTATCGCAGAAGAAATTGTGTTGTTCCTAAAAAAAAGGGCATTAAATTTCGCGTCGACTGAAGTCTTCACAGTTAAAGTCGGTCAAGTCTTTTCGCTAAAACCGATTGTCAATTTAGCCACTTTAGTGGAAAAATGAATTACACTCATGTTCCAAAGTCTGCAAGTTAAAAAGGGTTACTCCAAATAACAAATGTTACAATAGTTGTAGAATATCGAATTCTGTGTAAAACGAGCTCATTAATTTCAAAATTATCCCACTCCTGTCGAGACAAAGTAATTAAAACATAAACGTATTCAGCGCCTTGTGGTCTAAAACAATGAAATTTTTGGGATTTTTTTTTTCAGTTTCTCGCATATGATTCGGCAAATACAGAATACAAAGTATTGCTTTCTTCTTACTATTAGAGTCTAAAGTATTTCGAATAGAATGATATATTTGAAGTTTAAATCGGTTTAGTTGTTTAGCCGGTATATCAAAAATTTATCAGAAAAAAATACCGGGTTCGGTACATCAAAATTCTGTAATTTTTACACTTAAATTTGATGGCAACCAATCTGAGGTGGCAGACGTTTACATTTTTTGTCTATGATATGAGCACTTTCAGCCCATATGATCAAAAATTTTCTTCAAATCATGCACCTTTTTGACCCGCAGCTCCCGGACTATTAGTATTGTAGGTTGCTATGATAACCATTATAATACCACAGGTGACCCAAAAATAAAAATGTTTACGAGCCTTTATAATAGAGTAGGTAGTTATAAAAGCTCGGAATCCCATGCAGTAAAACTTTGAAAATGTAAAATAAAAAATTATTATTCGTAAAAATAGTCCATTATATTATTATTTTTGAACAAAATACTGATATTTTAGAAAATTAAATGTCGGAAAGTAAATGATACTTTTGCATAAATCTTTAGCAATATTAGTTTTGGGTTTATATTTTTGTAAAAAATATATACAACTAGCTGTATATCCCGGTTTCACCCGGGGAATTTCATTTTTCTAATAAACGTGAACAAATTTAAAGTGAAATCATAACAATAAAGAATATACCCAGAGACTGGCTGAAGTTATGAAATTTTAATATGGACAGGTGTTCGCACCTAGTAAGGAAGATCCACTGAGCGAAATTTGGGGAATTTAGGACAAACGGTATGGAGTTTTATTAAGAAAAAACAAACTAACAGAAATTCATCTTTGAGCTGTATAACCCGGTTTGATCGGGGAATTTCATTTTTCTAATGAAACGATTGAGTTCGTAAAAAACCATTGTAAAGTGAGTTCATTACGATTTCTATAACAATAAAGACTATCAGCTGAAGATCGGCTGAAGTTATGCAATTTTAATATGGACAGGTGTTCGCACCTGGTATGAAAGAACTACTGGCGAAATTTGGAGAATTTAGGATAAACGGTATGTATTTCTATAAAAAACAAACAAACAAACAGAAATATTGGCCTGCAGTTTCAGCTTCTCGCAAATCGGCTTGCCTAAGCCTTTGTGGCGCAAAGCGGGCCTCGTATTCCTGGGCAGACTCAGTTTCCCGCGATTCTGCCTGTCTAAGCCTCTGTTGTTCAATCCTAATTTGATGTTCGTCGAGTGTTTCAGCTGCTCGTATTTGACGTTGTTTTTAGCTTTTGAGCTCACTACTTCTATTGAAGCTCGCTTCTTAGGAGGCATTTATAAAAAATAAATTCACCATACATGTAAATAAACGTATTGTAATTTAAAAAAAACAAAAAAAAACATATGGTTTAAAAATCCCAGAACTCGACGCCTACCAAGGGACGGTCTTACCGGGCCTTGTTGGCCTCTTCAAAATGTATAAAATGATATTTTAGGCTGTTTTTCGACTCAAACGGTCGATTTCGTAAAAAAAAAAACATTGTAAAGCGAGATCATGACGATTTTTTTAACAATAAAGAATATACCATGAGATTGGCTGAAGTTATGCAATTTTAATATGGACAGGTGTTCGCACCTGGTATCAAAGAACCACTAAGCGAAATTTGGAGAATTTAGGACAAACGGTATGGATTTCTATAAAGAACAAACAAACAGAATTTCAACTTTATTTATAAGATTGATTGTATCCTCCGTCCGGTTTCCAAACCACATTATTCTTTTTGTCCGATCCACATTCGGCACCCCTATGTACTCTAACATCTTTAAATTTAATTGTACTGCATTGTCTAATGACAGGATAATCGATTATGGATTTCAGCTGCCTTCTTTCATTATGCCATATGAATTTGTGAATGTCTTTGTGCTCAAAAAATGTATTTATAATTTTAAGGTCCAGCTGGTCGCAGAGTTGGAGGAATCTGTCTCCGTTGTCATTTCGTTCTGCTTCTCCGAAATTTCCAATTATCTTACTGTTCCTATCTTTTCCAACTCTGGGATTAACAACACCAAGAAAGAAAATTTCTTTCGCTTGGGGATTTTTTCCATCGTCTCTTTTAATAAATCCCAAAATTTATCTTTGATCTCGTCATTTTGGTCATTAGTTGGTCCATAGATACCAATAATCACAATTTCCCTCGCAAATAATGTAATATCGAGCCTGATTATGCGGTCATTTATCATTTCCCAACCTCTGATATTCTTTTTATGTTTTTTCTCTACTAAGACAGATACACCGGACTTGGCTCTTTCGTGTTTTTTGACACCTGACCAAAAGTAAATAAATTGTACAGTTTCTCAGTTGACTCAAGATGGCCCAAAATTATAGCCAAGACGATTATAATGAAAAAAAATTATTGGGTTCAAGAACACTCAAATATTATCAACAACTTATCTGGTATTGAACAAATTAATTATAACAATAGCTCGAACATTAAGAACCAGATAGCAATAATTTTAGACAAATTAAAACATAATTTTAAATCTTATTTAATTCAGTCATCACGTACATCCAAATTTCACGAGTTATATAAAGAATTAAGCATTAATCTGGGAGAAAACAGTTATTACTCAGATAAAAATAATTTTCATTTTATTAAAACTATTCTTAAAGTACGGGGTCAATTACTGAATTTGAACTATTCTGTTGGGCGTTCAGAAGAAAGCCATAAATGCACATTATGTAACCTGGGGCTAAATGAGGACTTGTACCATTTCCTAGCTATATGTCCTATTTTGATGGAGTTTAGGATTAAGTGGTTCGGGCAAAGCATTCTTGATAAGGATAATGTTGTTGAATATCTAAATGGAAAGAACTGGAAACAATTATATTGGTTTACCATAGAAGCTGTTAAATACAGACAAATTTTAATCAAGGAATTCAATACACAATAAAAATGTAAAACAAAATCTATTATTTATATAAATTAGCTTTATACCTCAAGGGATAAATTATCATTTATTTAATGTTTGATTAATATGTACAATTCTGTATTTCGTTTGAATGCGGTTTTAAAAACAATAAGAATATTGAAAAAGTGTGGTCAACCCGGCAGACGGACATTGTCCATGCCTATATGTTTATGTATATTATGAACTTTTATTTTGTGTCTTTATTTTGTTAAATAAACAGTTTATTATTATTATTATTATTACACCGGACTTGGCTCTTTCGTGTTTTTCGACACCTGACCAAAAGTAAATAAATTGTCCAGTTCCTCAGTTTCTTTCCTTTTTTTCTTGGTTTCCGAGAGAGCTATAATATCCATACCGAATTTCCTAATTTCAGTTGGGAGACTTGGGTAGCTTGGTTGCCATACCTTGGATGTTCCAACATCCAATATGAATTGTCCTTTTCCGCGCATTATGTCGTTTCCGTTGTTGACTGTCTGTTTTCCGAGGCTAATTGTTTGGTTTTTTAGCATTTAAGATTTTTTACGATGAGCGAGGAGCTAGCCCACAGCATCACCCCAACCTGGAGGACCAGGGAGCTTGATTTCGGTGACTCCTACCCCTAGACCGGTTGCCTTCACCACAGCTTAGGATCCCATCTACCCTACGTATTTACTCTCTAGATTAAATTTTTTTTTTTAATGTTAAATAAATGTTAAACTACGGAATATGAAATTTTGGCTGTCACACCGGAAAATGTGACTAAATTTCACTAAATTAAGTGCCCCCTCCGTTTGACCAATTTTGATGAAATTTCGGCTGTCATATCGCAGGCATATACATATATCGAATACCGAGTTCGATCAATATTGTTAAAGCCGGTTTTGAGTAAATAAATAAAACAAGACAAAATTTATTAAGTAAAGTGCCCCCTCTAATTGTTAAATTTTGACCGTCACATTGCTGGCATCAAATACCGACTTTAATCAAAATGGTTAGATCCGTTTCGAAGAAAATAAAAAAAAAAGTAAAACTTAGACAAAATTCATTGAATAAAGTACCGCGTTTGACGTTTGACCAATTTTGATGAAATTTAGACTGTCACATCGTGGGCACATCCATACACCAAATACCCAATTTCAGAACCACCGTACCAAATTCGTACGGTTTATAGTTTTTGAGCTAGTCTGTTCACACACACAGACCATTTCGCGGGACTTGGTTAATTGAAGGGGTCGGGTGAAAATAGTGCCAAGCAACATTTTTAACAAAAATAAACTGTAGCTGCAGTCTGCTATATATTATGTAGTACTATATGTCTATGATGGAAATGCCACCTAAATATGACTATAGAGCACTCAATAGTATATTTAGGAGACATTTTTATCATAGACTTATAGTACTACATATTATACAACAGACGGCAGCTACAGTTTCTTTTTGTTAAAAATGTTGCTTGGCACTATTTTGCCCCGACCCCTTTAATTGGAGTCATATATAGGTAAGTGAAAGTAGTTTTATTCCTGTAGTTTAATTCCTGAAATTGTGAGGATCAAGAACTTTTTGTTACTGTCTGTATTATTTTATTTATTAATCGATTTGCTATGTATTTTTTACAGATGAAATAAGATGATTCTGGAAATCGCAACTGTTCTTCTCCTCTCTCAGCTTGTTCTTGGTTTATTTCTTTGGTACCAAGTGAAAGATTTGTACCGCTACCCCAACGTTTTTGGATTTCCTGTCATTGGCAACTTATACTATTTCTACAAAGGTTTACTTTTTAATTCATTAGACTGTGAGTATATTCATATATATAATATCAGTCTAAATAAATATAGGGGAAAGTGCCCCATTATGGGATGGTTGCCTAATATGGGATATGTCGTTTCTGGATGTAGTTTGTACCGCAACCTTGCTTTTATTCTATAAAATTGAAGATTAAAGTCGCATTGCCACTTTATCTTCTCCCATTGTTGTACATTCTATCCTGTTGGATTATTTTAAGTGAATTGTTGTTTTAGTGTTCAAAAACTTTTTTCTTGATTATTTTGACCTGATATTTCAGTAAATCGAATTCCAGTAATTATTGTTTTATCTTATATTTATCAATTTATTTATCTTAAATGTTTAACAATTCATTACAATATTTGCTAATTGCATTCTTTTTTATATTTCATAATGAAGCACACTAACCTCTAAAAAAAAATAATTCACATCCCCTAATATGGGATACCCATTACTTCCTTTTATGGGATACCCCTGATTGAGGCACCTTTTTATCACTGAAATAAAAATAGTTATTAATACAATGAAATGATTGTAATCAAATATTACTTTAATTACATTAAACACTGAGTTTTTACGTTTATTTTTGTGATAAAAAATTAGAAAATAAAGAAACTAAAATTCAATCTTCCTACTGAGGAGTATCCTCCCATGAGTGTTGAAAGCTCTTCATCATCCACAAAATTTTAATTTTTACAAAAATAGGACAAATAAAGGTGTTATCAAATTTTTATTATTAGAATATTATTTGAAAATTAAAAAAAAAAATCTGATTTTTGTGTTTTTGTAACATAATGAACATGTATTTATTTACAACATTTATTTTTGTGAATACCTTCTCTATAATAAACAATTTTTTTCTTTATATATTTCATTTTATATCGTGGTCCCTAAGACGGGGTATGAATCCCTTATTTGGACACCCCCTATCCCATATTAAGAGCCTATTTCCAAAAAGTACAAACTTTATTTATCTCACATTAACCATGATTAAAAATTAAAAAAAAAAATAAAATAATGGGATGCTTTTCATTTTTGATGTGGTCTACAACTACCGCTTAATGTACAACAACATTTTACAAATCGCCTAAGCAATTTAGAGCCAACCAATTAAATATTAAAAAAAATTATCCCATAATAGGGCACTTTCCCCTATTTGTTTATGGCCTTTCTTACAATATTCATGTATATATTAGAATAGCTTGTGAGGCATTACGCAGTAATTAAGCAATCCAAAGCATATGCAGAGTCAAGGGTGGCATTAGAGTCATCTAAAGGTTTTAATATGGGCATGTAATAAAAAATACGCACAAACATAATAGTAGAAGCGGCTTCAACTTGAAGTAAAAGTTCATAATTAGGCGTGGGGTAGCACTGGTGTTCACCTAAGTTGCTGTTAGTGAGTTGTCGTGTGTTTATGTTTATACCGGTACAAAAACTTTGAAATCTAATAGGAAATCATGTAAACGTCGTTCAAACAAGAATACGTGTTTAACCACAGAACTACATTTATCTGTAACACAATCGTTATCAGTCCCGTTTCGTAAAACAACCGTTAGAGTGTGCTGGCATAGACTAAATATAAGAAGCAGCGGACTAAGCTTGCCTAGAACATCCTAACATACAATTACTTTTTGTCACTGTATTGTCACTAGAAGTTACTTTGGGTCTGTTTGCGAAGACAACTTCCAGTTACTTTCACGACGCGACATCCAGTTACTTTTAGTAAACAGTTACTTTCAACAATCTGTAGTGGTTATACATAGTGATAACCTTAATTTGTAATTTCAGTGATAATAAAAATGTGTCTTTTGAAATTAGCTCAAGAAATTTCTGACAAAAACAAGGCATTTCAGTTTTTGCAAGAAAATGAAATATTACATAGAACAAGGGTGTGTTCTATTATAAATAAATATTCATAGCTGATATCTCATCTAGGCCCTTATTTGCAAATACAGATTATTTACAGGTTATAAATATTATTATCAAAATAAGTGTAAAGGTACTGAAGAGCGGCTGATGGGCGTGGCATGATTTGAGAGGTTATGTGACCGCGATGTTATCGAACTCCCATTGCCTTTATTTCAGTCAAAAAGTGCCTTGATAGGCGGGCGCAAGCGACGGTGCTGTTTATTGACTGGAACTAGAGGAACGGGGATAGAAGCCGGGCCAGTACTTGGAATTCATAGGGTTTTTAATTTATTTCCATAATTAAACTATAATAAAACCCGATTGATCAAAATATTATTTGATAAATGTCTGATAGGTATTGCTCGGTCCCTCAGTGTTCAATTAGAAATTCAAAACACGTGTCTTTCCATTTATTTCCAAAAAATAAGAATCTTCTTAAAGAGTGGATTGTAAAATTAAGAATAGATAAGCCTGTTTCGAAACATATGACCATATGTAGTCTTCATTTTAAAGAAATTGACTATATTTATCCGGATAAATATTAGTATTTGACATTTTATTATTTCAAAATGCTAGTTTTATGCAAATAACATTGGGACCATAGTGTCATAGATTTGTTATTCTTTTTTAATTTTCCCCATTTTTGTATTACATCCGTTGTGCTTAATTGTTCCAAGTTTTCAATGCGATGCCTGAAAGTTTTGACATATAAATAAATAATATGACAAAGAAACTAAGCTGTCATGAAAATGACAGCTGTCATAACAATGAGTGTATGAATAGGCAATTAATGTTATTACTAACCGAAAAACGGAGAGTAAAGCTACAATGATGTGTTTGCATTTACCAGAACTACCAGCTTAACACGAAAGTTGCTTATTATTATTAATAAATTTGATTTCCACTTTTATTTGATGGGGCAGTCCTTTAAGATCGCTTGTTTGAAGGCACGAGGCTTGTAAAATGACTGTTTTTTACTTATAGATATTATTCCACATGTAATTATGTGGTTTGCATCAAGGATAGCCTGCCCTTCAATTAATGGTCTCTTAAAATCACCAATTATCTCTATCACATCAACTACATCTATCCCCGTTCTTTCCGACATTTTGTAAAACTACTAGCGCACCCTATATTCGATTGCGCCCGCCTATTGGCTTTAATAGATTCTAGCTTTCGACTCCCGCTCGCTCTTAAGAGACAAATAAACCCCCAAAAGGGTCCTTTTCAGTGGATATCGGGCCTTAATTTGAAGCCGAACTTCAGTACTAGTGCCAAAATAAGTTTTTAAAAGAAGTAACTGTTTACTAAAAGTAACTGGATGTCGCGTCATGAAAGTAACTGGATGTGGTCTTCGCAAACAGACCTGTGAGTTTTCGTTTGTTTAATGTTTATAACGGTACAAAAACTTTGAAATCTAATAGGGAATCAGGTAAACTTCGTTCAAACCAGAATCCGTAAGAACTGCATTTATCTGTTGTACAATCGTTATCAGTCCCTTTTCGAAAAACAACCATTAGAGTGTGCATTGTTAAGGTGCCTTTACACTCTACGAACCTCACCTTCGAACAGGTTCTCCCTCGAACCGTGCCGAACCGGCGTTAAACGAACAGCCATTTATACTTAACGTGTCGTTAAGCGAACCAATATGGCTGACGCACCCAATGCTAGCTTATGATAAAGAAAAAATCTCCATTATCAATATATTTTATATTATCTGAAAAATAAAATAATAGGTGACGAATTAGAACGGCGCACTAATATGACAAACAACTCCTGTCACTTGGGAAAAACCCAAATCAAAAGTGATACTAGCGCTACCCCCGAACACAGGCGAACAGATGAAGTACCTAGAACACCCGAACAGTCAACGTGAAGGCTGATCGGGGGTAGTGTTCGAAGGTAAAGTTCGTAGAGTGTAAAGGCACCTTAAACTTGACTGGTATGCCAGCGCACCCGATGTGTCATTGACCAGTGGCGGATCCAGAAATTTTCTGAGGGGGGGCGCACTTTTTTTTTTTACATTTCATGAGTAATGGAGGCCCTAATTTAAAATACATATTAGTACATCAAGACGTTGTAAATTACTGTAAATGTTTAAATACAATTCATTTTCAATTAGTGGACTTGAAAAATGACTAAATATAGCTCATTTTATGTAGAAATAGTGATACTGTATGAGTGTTTTCAACTCTCAGGGGGGGGGGGCGCCCCCCGCGCCCCTCCCCTGGATCCGCTACTGTCATTGACTAAATATAAGAAGCAGCGAACTAATCTTGCCTTAAACATCCTAACATACAATTACTTTTTGTAACGTTTTTAATAATAAGTGCGTTTATTGCTTGTATAATTTATATCTCTTTTGATTTTGGCTCCTTTATATTAAGAATTAATTATGCTTGGTTCTTTCGAGGTATATATAAAAAAAAAAAAAGGATTTGATCCAGGAGTACGTTTGGATAAAAAGTGCCCTTATTCTGGAGAATACACAGATAGCTATTTAAATACATAACCTAAAACTATAAACAATGATAAAGTATGATTGTGATTATGACATAGATGTTTATATTTACAGCTCTTCACAATTATCTAATGGACTATTCAGGCAAAGTAGGAAACGGATTATATTTTGGATTCATCAAGGGGAGGAGATGTGTCGTCCTGTCATGTCCACACATCATTGAGGTAAGAATCAGAGCTGCTTACGTATGAAATCGGCCATTGTGAAGGCTAGAAATGAATATGTCTCCCAGAGAGAACAATGTTCTTTCTTCGACTCAATATTATGATTTGATTAAAAAGGAAATAAATTATTCGAACAAATTATTTCCTCCTTATAAATAATGAATCCTTTATTCCACAATGATGGATACATCATTGGTATAAAGTACCGATTCCGTTTCACTAATAACATTTTTCCGTTTTGACCAAGATGAAACACGTTTTCACAAAAAAACTATTTTATAAATTTTTAAACTGGATTATATTCGCTAAAAGTTGAAACCATAACTGACTCAGTAGACTAAATAGCTTCTGGGTTACAGGTTAACATATTGACAAGGCCACCATTTTGTATTCCATCGGGACAAGCTTTACGAGGAAGTAGGGGCCGGGATTCGATCCTATAACCGTACTAATACACCTGTGTTGCCACTCGTCTATACCAGTCCCAAGTATTATATGAATAATTGAGTTAAATTACTGTCATTTTATATCCTATCAATGATATTATTGCTAAACTAGAAATATTATACGCTTACATACATTATATACTCGTATACTCACGTAACCAGGTGGTTTCGGTCGGGATCTATAATACACCATCAACTTAATGGGCTGGTTTGATTGATTGCAGTGGACTGTACATAGGTAAATAAATGGAGGTGGCCTAACATAAAATAAATATATATTCTTCTAAAATTAACTATAGTCTGGATGGTTAATTTATAATATTTAAATAATTGTCAGGATTTTCAGTTTACAATGATATTTATTATGGTAAGCCAACGTTTCGATCCAGCTTGTGGATCTTCATCAGGGCTAAAAGAAAACAAATATATGAGTACCTATGCTAGAGGGTGACAATAAATGGATACATTACAGAACTGATAATATAAAAGATGGTATACATAAATATTAAAATAAGAGGCTGGTACCAGGTATTATTTATACAGGTTACAAAAATTATCACTTTGTAACACAGGAACAACCATATGACTTGAGCTTCAGACCAACACAGAGCATAACCTAACACATGAATAACCTAACTCTCCAGTCCAACGCTCCTTGTATATAGTTGTAATCATAATATATTTCGTTATGTAACTATTCCCTAAATTCTTGTAAGATTAAAGACCAGCTATCTATAATTTTGTTATTGATATTCAACTATAATATTGATATAAACATAGAAAACAAAGAAAATATATGCATACGCTTCAGGATTCTTGAACACCGTGTATATTTTATTTAGGCTGAATTGGAAAGGGGTGTTCGTATAGTGCCACAGTCAGGTTTGACTTGGTATCTTGATGGTATATATATATATATATATTTTTTCAAAGAAATATTTCAACATTTTTAACATAATTCAAATAAAGAAATATTTAAAAAATATATAATTCATTTCATTCAGGAAATCTCACACAATCCAAATGCTGCTGAGAAGGCCCCTGACATTTATGGAGTAATAAATCCACTCATACGAGGAACATTCTTATATTGTCGTAAGTAACTGCATCGAAACCATCATTTTACGATACTTACGTATTATACGACCATAATATTTATTTTATACAATTTTTATAAACTTCTCATTTATATCTATCGAAATAGAAGTAACATTATAATTAAAACTAATACCTTTAAATAATTTAGACAAAAAAAAAAAAAAATGGAGCAATAAGAAGAATGGTAACAGTTTTTATTTCATTGAACTGGTGAAAATAACTTAATCCTCTTCAAAATATTTTCTTCAATGCCGTTTCTCACACACCATCCTGTATAAAATTATTTGATTTTTTAAAAATATTTCACAGCTAGTAGTAGATCCAGAAGGGTACCTGGCGGATTAATTCCCCCACCCCGAAATTTCGAGAAAAAAAAAATTATTAGTGAAATAAATTGACGCATCTAATGCTACGGATTTTCTATTATAATAGTATTTATGTGTTTTGAATTTAATATAATCCCCAAAGGCGTTCGTAGGCTATCTTCTCGAGCGGCAGACTTGTAAACTTTTCGTCTAGGGGAAACTGGATGGTAAAATTATTAAATCCGAGATGGGAGATCCAGGTATTTTGACTATGGCTCGATTAACCCTTCGTCGGGCGCGTCAAGAATTTTACGCTGTCGGGCGCGTGTATCTCCGAGATCTTCTAACCATAATCATCATAAAACATTATTTCATTTTATTTAAACTTAAACGTTATGTGTTTCATTCGAATCCTTAAGAATGGAAAGCGTTAGTTTAAAAATAGTTATTTATTATACAAGTGACGAAAGTAGATCATTTTACAACTCGAGTGAAACGTTTACCCACACGAGCGAAGCGAGTGTGGTAATTTCACGAGAGTTGTAAATTCTACTTTTTTCACGAGTGTAATATTAAATTTTTTCTGTAATCGTGTAATACATGATCAGATCTAACCAGAATATGAACAAAATTAGGATGTTGTGAAGATTATGGTATGTTGTTAGTAGGTTATAAGCATGGTTACAAGTAGTGCAGTTATAAACAAATGCAGGTTATAAACACGGAAGGTAATTATTATTATATTTAAATTTTAAAATATATTGATTATTTCCACCAATAATTCATTCGCATTTCAATTTATTTTGTTAAAATAAATTCTTACAATGTTAAGAAACATTTAAAAGCATTTAATTTCCAACTTCAAATTATTTTTTAATTTATACTTATTACTAATTAAGAAGGCAATTCACTTTCTTCACTTGTAAAGAAAGTAATCACTTTCTTCACTCTATTGCAAAATGTTTCACTTTCTTCACTCATTTCAGTTTAGTAATGTTACCATTATTCAACGATTACAGAAAAAATAATTATAAAATAGTCTTGTATTCCATTACGAAAAGTAGAAAAATACGACACCGGACGCATGTATCTCTCAGATAATAGGCTTTACAGTAATTCAGATATGAAATAAAGTAAGAAAAATATGTATGTATATTTTAATTGTTACATAGAGACACTAAATCAATAAATAAAAAAGAGAAATATCGATTTACCACCACCCTCAAGAAGGGAGTTTGGTGAATATTTTTTTTTTTTTTTTTTTTTTTTTTTTTTTTTTTTTTTTTTTTTTTTTTTTTTTTTTTTTTTTTTTTATAGAGGAGCCAACCACTAGGGTCATTATCTCCTCAGGTCATTGGTTATAATTTAAATTTTGTTGTATAGGTTAGCTTGTCTTAAGAAGTTTAAAAGTGTATATATTTTTCTTTAAAACGTGTATCTCACAGGTGTGAGATCTCTCAATCAATCTCAACGCGCCCGACGGAGGGTTAATTGTTCAAATAAAACTTACTTATATTCGATTTTATTTATTTATTTAATACACCCTACCGTACCTCTAGGGTAATACGGGTTTTTGCAACAGTGATATGATATGCATGCCTGCATTACATAGCACTGCTGCAAGTACACCATTATACAGTTTTCATTGCAATATTTTCTTTTTTTCTTTCGAGATTAATTAGTCCCTGCCGTCCTCTTCTTCGCCTCCTATGTCTGGCGGCCTGCCAGGAGCTTCTTCTCTTCTACCAATTGTAAAGTGGGATAGACCCACGGCTTCCTTCCATCCGCACACAAAATTTTTGAAATGTGGGTAATTTTCTTTGGTCATGAGCTGAGGGAGGTCGCTCTCAGACAGAGTGTACAGCCCACTCTCCCTCATCAGTTTGGCCCTTAGTGTCTCATAGGCGGTGCAAACGACGACAATGTGCTCGGCGGTTTCTGGTACCCCACAAATGGGGCATAGGGGGTCGATGTTTAAGCCGTGTTTGAAAAGTTTCGCTCTGAATCCCCCATGCCCCGTGATAATATGTGAGACCCAATAGGACCCAAGTCTTTTCTAGGCGCGATTCGACGGTGGGGAAGTACTTCCTCAGTGTGGCCCCATTCAGTGTCGTCACCCACCAACGATTCTATTCTGTTATTGTGTCCTCCCAGAGGATCTTTTTCCATCTGCTGGGGTATTCACAAATCCACTCTCTTAGGTTTGGTGGTAGATCCGCCAAGCCTTCTAGTTTTATTTTGTAACGAAATATGTCTTCCCTTAGGAGGAGGTCGGGAGGAATAGCTCCTCCCAAGACTTGCACTGACTTATACGACCTTGTTACTCGTAGCAGGGCCATTCGTTGGATCGTCGCCAACCTGCTCTTCTGTCTGTGCGAGAGGTCCCTCTTCCAGGCCGGGGACGCGGATCTCAGTATACCAAGAACTACTCCTCTATAAATAGCCAAGGATGCTGGATACCTGAGACCCCAAAAGGCGCCCCCGATGCGACTGAGTCAATTAAAGGCAAGGTTCACCCTACTCAAATAGTCCAAGTGAGGCGTCACGTTGAAATTCCTCCCAACCCTGATTCCAAGGTAGGTGACTTCCTCACTCGGACGTATTGTGGCTCCTTATATGACTATTGTTATAGGATTATTAAATTATAATTCGGGATTATTACTTATATCCGATTATTAAAATATGTAACGTATAGTAAATGAATCGAGTTTATTTAATTAGTAACTTTTGTTTCTCATATTTTCTATCGGAGCTACACCCCTCCCTGTGTTCGCCATGATACTTCGTATTCTTTTTCAATCAATAAATATATACTTTTGTATATAACACTTTGTGTTCACTTTATGTATGTTTTTCTCGTGTTTTATTTTCTTTTTTATACCGAATCATACACCCACACGATTTTTTTTTCTTGGGCCTCGTCTGCCGTATATGAGTTTTGTTATGTAATCATTTTTAAACTATATAATTAGAAGATAAGAGATTCGACCTCGGCCGGGAATCGAACCCAGGTCCTCTTTTATCTACGAAGCAGCGCTCTTTCCATTGAGCTAACCGTGGGGGCGTCCCAACCGTGATCGAATCTTAATCTTCTGTGATCGATTCCCGGCCGTGGTCGAATCTATTATCTTCTATTTAAATAGTTTAAAATTATAAATGATTTATCTAACAGATAACCATTGATTACATAACAACATACAGTGTATATCTTTGACCTATGTCGAATAGATCCCACCTTTCTTGACAATTGTTCAGTCCCAGCTACATTGTGGTTAGGAGTGGTGGGTGGGACACAAAAGTGAAACTTAGGCCGGCTCCACGTAGCTCACTGGTAATAGCGCTGCAACTTAGATGAAGAGGACATGGGTTCAATTCCCGGCCGTAGTCGAATCTTTTATCTTCTAATTAAATAGTTTAAAAAGTATATAATTGTACATCATATCCTGAACGCGGATAGTCCCGGATTCTTATCATATTACTAACAAATTAAATTAACAATACAAAATTAAGAAAATAAAAGTAACAAGAAAAAAAAACACAAATAATAAAAAACTAAACACTTACAAGCAATAAGAAAGCAAGATGGCAGCTTACACTAGTTCACTTAAGTGACAGGGTAGGTTGCATACCGGTCGTATAATACATAAGTACCCATTAGGTCTGGCCATACATGACCGGATCCGTACCGCAGCAATAATATAGGTTATGTTCAGAATATTTTTAATTTAACTTACATATTACCTTTAGTTATGCCTAAAGTGGCCTGTGTCTGACATGTGTGGCCTGACCTTTAGGCATAACTAAAGGTAATATGTAAGTTAAATTAAAAATATTCTGAACATAACCTATATTAATGCCGCGGTGCGGACATGTGTGGCCAGACCCTTACACAGATATCAATGATTATTCAATGCAATTAGGGTTTATCTATATCCTTTCTCATTTCAGCCATAGACAACGAATGGAAACTACGAAGGAAGGAAGTCAATACCAGTCTGACTAAAAGCTTAATCGACGGACCATATCTTGAAATTTTTAATAAAGCTGGCAGAAACTTAGCAAACGATTTCGAAGCCAATCAAGACAATGTTGATCTTATTTATCATTGTACAAATACTACATTGAATATTGTCAAGCGTAAGTATTCAATATATTAATTTTATTACGTAAATACCCTGATTAATGAATATTAGATCAGCTAGGAAACTCGGGATTATTACACTACCTCTCGGTCCTATCGCAAAACTTAACGATGTTTAATAATCATTATTGAACATGTGGATCTTCTTCAGAGCTAAAATGAAGACAAATATATGAGCAGCACGTAAAGTGCCTATGCTAGAATATGATATTAATTACAGATAGTAACAATAAGAGGTAAAAAAAAAATCTGGTGCGATGCGCGCCACACACAACTTTCACTTACCAACTTACTTACATTAGAAATCGACATGTTTTTTTTATTGTCATTTCTATAAATAATATAAAAAAAGATTACTTGATTTTGATTAAAGATCATTAAAGCCGTTTTTGAGATATTCCAAAAAAATGTAAATATTGGAAAACAATTTATGAAATAAAGAGCCCCTTCCGTTTCACCAATATTGATGAAATTTCGGCTGTCGCATTGCGGGCATAAACATACATCAAATACCCAGTTTCATCAAAATCGTCAAAGCCGTTTTAGAGAAAATAAAAAAAAACGTAAACATTAGATAAAGTTCTTTAAGTAAAGTACCCCCTCCGTTTCACCAATTTTGATGAAATTTCGACTGTCGAATTGCGGGCATATACATACATCGAATACCGAGTTTGATCAAAATCGTGAAAGCCGTTTTTGAGTAAATAAAAAAAAAAAAACACGTGAACATAAGACAAAATTTATTAAGTAAAGAACCCCCTCCAATTAATCAATTTTGATGAAATTTTGACTTTCATATCTCAGGCACATACATGCATCAAATAACAAGTTTAATCAAAATCGTTAGAGCCGTTTTTGAGAAAATCGAAAAAAACGTAAAAATTAGATAAAATTCTTTAATAGAGATGAGAGATGGTCAACTGTTCTTCAATTACGATAGGTTAAATAATGGTCAGGATTTTCAGTTTACAATGATATTTATTATGGTAAGCCAACGTTTCGATCCAGCTTGTGGATCTTCATCAGGGCTAAAAGAAAACAAATATATGAGTATCTATGCTAGAGGGTGACAATAAATGGATACATTACAGAACTGATAATAATATAAAAGATGGTATACATAAATATTAAAATAAGAGGCTGGTTAACAAGATAAAATAGAATCTGATATTTACCTACTGAGTCCAGGTGGATACTAAGACTAAAGGTAAAAATAAGGTGAGAGGTGGTGGTAGGGGGTAGGTTTGCCGACTTCAAAGGTTTATGGCGGGGAAATCCAACGCTTTTGAAGTGAAGGCACATGACAACTGAGTGAACAAAATATTTAAAAACTAACAAAATATATGGTACTGTATACAAATAGTTGTGTCTGGACTGAATAATAACATAAAAATGAGATAATACATAATGAAACAATGCATACAAATTTGGAAAATATATAGAAAGAAGCATACAATACAAAAATAATAATAGTATAAGAGGTACAGAGATAATTGCAGGTACCTATGAAATCAAAACTAGGATTTGAGGATGCGGAAGATGTTAGAATAAGTGGATGAAATTATCTCTTTATCTGTTTTGTGATTTACCGGGTTATTAGTTTCTAGATGGATGAAAATGGATTCTGAGAGGAGACGTTTGTCGTGGTTAGATACAGTTGCTAATATGGAGGGGTTCTCAAAGTCGTGCTACCACGTTTTTCCTCCAAACGGGGTGAGCAATCTATTACCCAGATAATAGCCCAATCGCGACGCCAGGGTTCTACTGAATAAGTAAAACTATTTAAATATGAAAATAAATCCAAAATAAAAAAATAAAACGGGCGCCACACTATTTGTTTATGGAAAATAGTGAAATCCACAAAAAAAAATGGAATAAAACTATATAAACAATTAAACATACACCAAGGAGGAAAAGAATGAAAATGTGGATAAAATTAAATTAAAAAAAAAATACTTTAGTGCAATTAAACCAAAGAATCAAAGAAATCCAAGTGTACTATTGAGTGAACTAATAATTGAGTGAAAAGAAAATTAATTCATAATTAAAAGAAAATTAATGATAAAGTTAAATTAATTTCGTTAAGGTTTATATATTTATTATTTATGTAATAATTATTATTAATATGAATATTAAAATTAATTTAATTAATATTAATGTCAGGCAACAACACAAACAAAAAAAAATAATAATTTCTCAATAGAAAAAAAAAGTACCATCAAACACCTGGATTTGAACCATTAACCTTAACAACGTCAGTCTAGCGCGCTATGCTCTAGGCTAACATGATTCATTGCTTGAAACCGTGGTATGAGTTCAACTTACCTATCGTCAGTATAATTCTATTATCAGAGTAACTAGGTTTACAGCTTAAATTCTTTTACATTATTTATTTAAATCCTTTTAAAATGTTTTTATTCATTAATAATAAAAAAAAATAAAGAGATACAAGCGAAATCAAACTTAACCAAACTACAAACTAAATCAAATAAAATTAACCCCTTAATTTTCTAAAATCAACATACATAAAGAAATTAAAGTATTTAATACATGCATACAAAAAAACAGAAAACCAAAAGAAATGTCAACTCCTCCTTTTACTGATTAATTCAGTTAGAAACAAATAAAAAAAAAAGAGTCTGTACTTCCCAATTCTAGCAGGACTTCCAAGCCTCTCCTCTCCTCCGCCGCTGTTGCCTTCTTTTCCTCAAATCTACCGATGGACTCGCATCCCTAGCTCCTTCCGGTAATCCACCGTCTGCACTCGCGTTTTGGGTGAATCAGAAGCGAAGGTCCATTCAAATTATCCGGTAAAACCGTGGAAATTTCTTTTAACCAAAACACACCATGTGCTCACGACACTGGCTAACTTCACTTGTCTTTTTTCTGCCGGCCACCACTCGGTCGTACACTATAACTCTCCTTTCGATAGTCGATTTTTCAAATCCATTAGTTTTATTTCAAATAAAGATTAAATATTATCTATCATTAATTACTTACAATTAATTATATTACATGAACATAGGAAAACAAGTATTTCTATTATTCATACTAAATATACATCATTATTTTATTTAGACACCAGCTGCTCTGACTTATAAAAAAAGAAATAATTTTTGTTTTGGTTTTGTTGCCATGACGAAATCTTTAAATTAAATTTAAATGCTTAACGAAAATTTAACCGTAACAACCCCCCCTTTTCCTAAAAAAAAAAAAAAAAAAAAAAAAAAAATTAGTTCCTAATTTTTCCTGTACCCTTACCACTTCTAAACTATTTACATAAACCATATATTTACATCGTGTTCTCTTCGTTTTCGAGCTCTTGTGGGTGAGGTTTGAGATCCTTTACGTGCCACTTTCCTACGTCTCTTCCGTTCATGTCTCTTAGTTGGTACAGCAGGTTGCCGATTCTCTTCGTCACTACACATTTGACGAATGCTGGTGCCAACTTACGGTTGAGGTACGACGCTGCATCGGAGAGCTGATGGTTCCTCCTCCACACTGTTTCACCCACGTGAAATTCTTGTGGTCTTCTCCTAAAGTTGTACGTAGCGCTGCTACTCTCGTAAGCCCGCGCTAATTTGTCTTGTACTTCTTTGTACAAAAGCGGCATGTTCCTTAACCTTTCTACATATTCTTTTCTATGATCGACATTATCGTTTTCTTGATCTTCGTCGAAGTTCAGGTGTTCTTTACCCGTGCGGGCAAGCTCTCTACCAAAGTTGATATAAGCGGGAGAGTATCCGGTGACTTCATGAACAGCGGTCTTGATAGCGAAAGCTAGTTTATTCAAGTCTTTATCCCAACGTCTCTGGTTGTCCTTCACATAAGAAGAAATTAGGGTCTTTATCAGTCGGTTAGGTCGTTCCATGGGATTAGCCTGTGGATGGTAATTCGGCGTGTATGAAATATCAATGTCGTACTCAGCTGCTTTTGCTTGGAATACGCGACTTTTAAACTGCGGTCCGTTGTCACAAATCACCACTTGGGGTGCACCAAACATAAGCACCACTTCTTTCTCCAGTATATTACTAACTATCTTTGCAGTCGCTGTTCTTACAGGTATAAAAATGCTGTACTTCGAGAAATAGTCCGAAAAAGCAACTATAAAGCGATTTCGATTGCTTGACAAAGGCAGAGGTCCCATGATATCGGCCGATACAAGTTGCCATGGTCGCGTGACTATTCTTTGATGACCCATGAGGCCAGCTGGTGCTCGTTGTAAAGGTTTATGTGCTAAACAGGTTTCACAACGACCTACATATCGGGCAGTGTCCGAAGCCATTCCAGGCCAATAATAATGTTCCCTTAGCCGTTGAAGAGTTTTAAATCCTCCCAGATGTCCAGACAGAGGGTGGTCATGGCAATCAAATAATATATCCTTCCTTTTCCTTTTTGGCACCACCACTTTCCAAGGAGATTCCTCGCCTAGAATCTTCCGTTTGTCCACAATTCGCTTAAATAACCTAACACCTTCTACTCTCCAACTAGGATATTTGGCAGGGTCCTTCTTTATCCTCTCCAACATCTTCATATACCATGGGTCAAGATCATCAAAACTCAAATTCATCGTAGCCACTACGTCTTCATGAATACGCGAGAGAGCGTCAGCAGCGGCATTCAATTTCCCAGGTCGGTGTTCTATAGAGAACTGGTACTGTTGAAGTTTTATTGCCCAGCGCGCTAATCTACCTTGCGGGTCCTTAAGGTTGTGTAACCACTTTAGTGCTTGATGATCAGTGATTACCGTAAAAGGCATTCCTTCCAGATAAGGGCGGAATCTTTCGACGGCCCACAGCACTGCTAGACACTCGTGTTCCGTAGTACTGTACTTTCGTTCAGCTGCTGTCAAGCTTCTACTCGCATAGGCGATAACTTTGTCACCTTCTTCATATTTTTGGAACAGAATTGCCCCAAGTCCCGTAGTCGATGCGTCAGTTTGTAAATAAAAGTGCCTTTCGAAATCTGGGCACGACAATATGGGGGCACTGATTAATCTCTCCTTAAGGTACTGCATCGCTCGCTCCTGTTCTTCACCCCATTTAAATTTGCAGCCCTTCTTCAGTAATGAGGTGAGCGGAGAAATAATTGTAGAAAAGTTCTCCACGAAACGCCTATACCATGAGGCCAGTCCGACGAATTGCCGAACTTGTTTCACAGATTTGGGTGTTGGGTAATTTCGGATGGCTTCGACTTTCTCTGGGTCAACAAGTAATCCGGTTTCATTAACTACATAACCCAAAAAGCGTAGTTCTGGTCGACAAAACTGGCACTTTTCCCAGTTCAGAGACAAGTTAGCTCCAGCTAATCGTTCAAACACATCCTCTAATACTCGCATATGTTCGGAAAAACCTGACGTCACTATGACAATGTCGTCTAAATATACAAAAACGTGGGGTTCCAAATCAGCACCAAGTACATTGTCTATTAAACGTTGCCATGTCGCTGGACTGTTGTGTAGGCCGAACGGCATGCGGGTGAACTGATAAAGACCTCTCCCAGGGACAGTGAAAGCGGTTTTCTCTTGACTAGACTTCTCTAACGGAACTTGCCAATACGCGCTTTTAATATCTAGAGACGACAGAAACTTTGCATCTCGTAGTCTATCCAAAATACTAGAGACATACGGTAGTGGGTAAGCGTCTCGTTTGGTGACATTATTAACTTGGCGATAATCTACGCAGAATCGATGACTGCCATCTGTTTTCTTAACTAGGACAACTGGTGAAGCCCAGGCGCTCTTTGATGGGACGACTATACCTTCTTCTAGCATTTTGTCCAACTCCTCATCCAAGATTTTCTGAATGTATGGCGAGACCGGATAATAACGCTGTTTGATTGGTCTGTGCTCGCCAGTGTCCACGACGTGCTCCACATTACTCGTACAGCCTAACGTTTTTGTCCTCTTATTCTCCCATTTGCTGACCAATTTGTTCAGCTGCTCACGTTCTTCTTGGGACAAATTGTCCTTACCGACCAGCATACTCGAGATCACGCCATTCTCCGTGAGATCATCTGGAAGATCACCTCCCTTGTCCATTTCCATACCAGGAAGTATCTGCATCTTTCTCCAAAAATCCATTCCTAAAATCATGGTCGTAGTCAATGAAGGAACAACTAAGAACTTCACCAAGCAGACTTTCCCTTGTAGTTCAACTGGGAGTTCTAAGGAACCTAGAATTTCCATTTTATTCTTATTTGCAGTATAAACTGTTATACCCGGTTCTTCTTTTAGCGTCAGCCCCAATGAGGCAAACTTCTGCCAACAACGGTCATCTACAGCAGAGAGAGACGCTCCGGAGTCGAGTAAGCCGAGAAAAGGAATGCCAAAAATCTTAACTCGGACGTAAGGCCGATTATCCTTCGAGCGGCTCACTTCTTGAATTGGTGTCAAGCGTTTGCCAGAAAGTACTTCTCTGACAACCATCAACCATTCCTGCCACTCTAATTTGGTTGTGAACGTATTAGGGGCCCCAGAGTCCCGTCCACTCAGACCTGGGTGCCTTCCTCGTTTCCCGAACTTTTATTACATCTCGGGCAAGCGTTTCTTCTCGTATCTTTCAGGCCACAACCCTCACAAAACAATGTTCTAGGAATTCTAGCAGGACTTCCAAGCCTCTCCTCTCCTCCGCCGCTGTTGCCTTCTTTTCCTCAAATCTACCGATGGACTCGCATCCCTAGCTCCTTCCGGTAATCCACCGTCTGCACTCGCGTTTTGGGTGAATCAGAAGCGAAGGTCCATTCAAATTATCCGGTAAAACCGTGGAAATTTCTTTTAACCAAAACACACCATGTGCTCACGACACTGGCTAACTTCACTTGTCTTTTTTCTGCCGGCCACCACTCGGTCGTACACTATAACTCTCCTTTCGATAGTCGATTTTTCAAATCCATTAGTTTTATTTCAAATAAAGATTAAATATTATCTATCATTAATTACTTACAATTAATTATATTACATGAACATAGGAAAACAAGTATTTCTATTATTCATACTAAATATACATCATTATTTTATTTAGACACCAGCTGCTCTGACTTATAAAAAAAGAAATAATTTTTGTTTTGGTTTTGTTGCCATGACGAAATCTTTAAATTAAATTTAAATGCTTAACGAAAATTTAACCGTAACAGTCGAAGGAATGGTTGTGGGCAATGGCATGTTCTGCTAATTTAGATGTAGACGAATTACGCGTGGAAATACTGTATTTATGTTGATAAATACGTTTTTTTAAATAATTTTTGGTTTCACCTATTTAGCAACTGTTGCAATTAAGCGTGGAGCAATGGATACGATAAACTACATTACACTTGTCTAGGAGAGGTACAGGGTCTTTGAGTTTTGTATAAAGATTTTTTAATTTATTGTTCTTTTTTAATACTAGGCGCATGTGTGGGAAACTCGATGAGAAGGATTTTTTTAATTTTGTTTGAGAGAATGGGGATATATGGGATAGATCTGTATTGGAAAGTAGAAATCGGAGGTTGTGAAGAGTTGTTAGAGAGATTTTGAGTTTTAGCATTGTTATTGATAAGTGTTTTTATTAAATGCTCAGGAAAATCGTTAGATTGTAAGATATTTTTCAGGCGGATTTTGTTATGACAATGAAATTGTGGATCGGACAAGTTTAGGCAACGGTGGATGAGGTTTTTTGCGACGTTGATCTTTTGGTGATGTGGATGTTGGGAAAAATAGTTAAGGAGTCTGCCAGAATAAGTGGGTTTGGTGTACCAATTAGTGGATATAGAATGGTCCGGGTTTCTGGTAATGGAAATATCTAGGAATGGAAGGGTACAATTGGTTTCCAATTCTATAGTGAAACGGAGACGTGGATGGTAGGAGTTAAAGGCGGCGAGAATATCAGTGATAGAGTTAGGATTGAGAATCAATAGGAGGTCGTCTACATATTTTTTAATGAAAAAAATATCGTTGGGGAATTTAGGTATAACAGAATCAAGGAGGTCGTTGAGGACGATACCGGAGAGGTCGGGAGCTAAACAGCTACCCATTGCAAGGCCAGAAGTTTGGAGAAAATATTTATTATAAATATTTATTTATTGTAAATATTAATAAATATTTTCTCCAAACTTCTGGCCTTGCAATGGGTAGCTGTTTAGCTCCCGACCTCTCCGGTATCGTCCTCAACGACCTCCTTGATTCTGTTATACCTAAATTCCCCAACGATATTTTTTTATCATCATCCACATCACCAAAAGATCAACGTCGCAAAAAACCTCATCCACCGTTGCCTAAACTTGTCCGATCCACAATTTCATTGTCATAACAAAATCCGCCTGAAAAATATCTTACAATCTAACGATTTTCCTGAGCATTTAATAAAAACACTTATCAATAACAATGCTAAAACTCAAAATCTCTCTAACAACTCTTCACAACCTCCGATTTCTTCTTTCCAATACAGATCTATCCCATATATCCCCATTCTCTCAAACAAAATTAAAAAAATCCTTCTCATCGAGTTTCCCACACATGCGCCTAGTATTAAAAAATAATAAATTAAAAAATCTTTATACAAAACTCAAAGACCCTGTGCCTCTCCTAGACAAGTGTAATGTAGTTTATCGTATCCATTGCTCCACGCTTAATTGCAACAGTTGCTATATAGGTGAAACCAAAAATTATTTAAAAAAACTAGTAGAGATGAGAGATGGTCAACTGTTCTTCAATTACGATAGGTTAAATAATGGTCAGGATTTTCAGTTTTACAATGATATTTATTATGGTAAGCCAACGTTTCGATCCAGCTTGTGGATCTTCATCAGGGCTACTGAGTCCAGGTGGATACTAAGACACTAGTCTTAGTATCCACCTGGACTCAGTAGCCCTGATGAAGATCCACAAGCTGGATCGAAACGTTGGCTTACCATAATAAATATCATTGTAAAACTGAAAATCCTGACCATTATTTAACCTATCGTATTTAAAAAAACGTATTTATCAACATAAATACAGTATTTCCACGCGTAATTCGTCTACATCTAAATTAGCAGAACATGCCATTGCCCACAACCATTCCTTCGACATTGAGAACCCCTCCATATTAGCAACTGTATCTAACCACGACAAACGTCTCCTCTCAGAATCCATTTTCATCCATCTAGAAACTAATAACCCGGTAAATCACAAAACAGATAAAGAGATAATTTCATCCACTTATTCTAACATCTTCCGCATCCTCAAATCCTAGTTTTGATTTCATAGGTACCTGCAATTATCTCTGTACCTCTTATACTATTATTATTTTTGTATTGTATGCTTCTTTCTATATATTTTCCAAATTTGTATGCATTGTTTCATTATGTATTATCTCATTTTTATGTTATTATTCAGTCCAGACACAACTATTTGTATACAGTACCATATATTTTGTTAGTTTTTAAATATTTTGTTCACTCAGTTGTCATGTGCCTTCACTTCAAAAGCGTTGGATTTCCCCGCCATAAACCTTTGAAGTCGGCAAACCTACCCCCTACCACCACCTCTCACCTTATTTTTACCTTTAGTCTTAGTATCCACCTGGACTCAGTAGGTAAATATCAGATTCTATTTTATCTTGTTAACCAGCCTCTTATTTTAATATTTATGTATACCATCTTTTATATTATTATCAGTTCTGTAATGTATCCATTTATTGTCACCCTCTAGCATAGATACTCATATATTTGTTTTCTTTTAGCCCTGATGAAGATCCACAAGCTGGATCGAAACGTTGGCTTACCATAATAAATATCATTGTAAACTGAAAATCCTGACCATTATTTAACCTATTAAAATTCTTTAAGTAAAGTACCCCCTCCGCTTGACCAATTTTGATGAAATTTTTGCTGTCACATCGCGGGCATATCCATACACCAAATACGCAATTTCAGGTTCGCACGGTTTATAGTTTTTGAGCTAGTCTGTTCACATACACACATAGACCATTTCGCGGGACTTGGTTATTTCGACTCAGGGGACCCCAAAACGTGTATTTCCGTTGAAAACCGGAAGTCGAAATTTTTCACGATCGCAATACTTCCACTTACTATATATTTCATATATAGGTAAGTGAAAGTAATATTGGATACAAAATTCAGTTGATGGTATGTTTACATGGCATGGGTACTTGAAGTGAAATCTAATTTATTATATAAAAAATCTGGTGCGTGCTCGCAACACACAACTTTCACTTACCAACTTACTTAGATTAGAAATAAATGCGTTTTGTTAATTGCCACTTCTCAAATGAACAGAACGGCTTTAATTATGAACAATGGCCTGTCATTAAATGCGTACTCCGTATGCGTGGGCTCAACGAGTTTTATGAGTTGACTGAATATTTTCCTTTTTTTCTTCTTTTTATATTTTCTTTATTTTTATCATATCTCATATTTAGCCATATCTTATTTTTAGGCGTAACGAGAGAGGGTTAATAATTCCATGTAAACAAAAACAAAGGTACTTTATAAGAAAGAAACAAACAAACAAAAAAGCACCCCCCCCCCCAAAAAAAAAGCCCCCTCAGAACATTTTAATAATGATAAAGCTTACCTGATATTGAAGAAAGCCTAAGTTTCATTAAACATGACGAATTTGATAAAAATCGTTAAAGCCGTTTTTGAGATAATCGAAAAAAAAGGTAAAAATTGGAAAAAAAAGTCATGAAATAAAGTGCCCCCTCAGTTGGACCAATTTTGATGAAATGTTGGCTTTTCATACATCAAATTCCCAGTTCTTCAAAATCGTTAAAGCCGTTTTTGAGTAAATAAAAAATATGTGCAGTGAAATTGGTACAAAATTTATTAAGTAAAGTCCCCCCTCCGGTTGATCAATTTTGATGAATTTTTTACAGTCGTATCTCGGGCATATAAATACATCATATACCCAGTTTGATCAAAATCGTTAAAGCCGTTTTTGAGTAAATAAAAAAAGACGTGAAAATGATACAAAATTTATTAAGTGAAGTCCCCCTTCCGGTAAATCAATTTTGATGAAATTTTAACAGTCATATCTCAGGCATATAAATACATCAAATACTCAGTTTAATCAAAATCGTTAGAGCCGTTTTTGAGAAAATCGAAAAAAACCTAAAAAGTTATTAAGTAAAGTACCCCCTCCCTTTAAGTAATTTTGATGAAATTTACGCTGTCACATCGCGGACATATTCCTACACTAAATACCCAATTTCATGATCGCACGGTTTATAGTTTTTGAGTTCACACACACACACACACACACACACACACACACACACACACACACACACACACAGACCATTTCGCGGGACTTGGTTATCTGGACTCAGGGGACCCCAAAATGTGTATTTCTGTTGAAAACCGGAAATCAAAATTTTTCACGATCGCAATACTTCCACTTACTATATATTTCATATATAGGTAAGTGAAAGTAAAAATAGTAAATATATGAATGAATATTTCAATAGCTAAATATACATGAAATATGTATGAATATTCAAGCTGGTCAACTTGATAAAATAATATCTGATATTTACCTTGTTTCCATTATTTTTTACTTTCACTTACCTATATATGAAATATATAGTAAGTGGAAGTATTGCGATCGTGAAAAATTTCGAATTCCGGTTTTCAACGGAAATACACGTTTTGGGACCCCCGGAGTCGAAATAACCAAGTCCCGCGAAATGGTCTGTGTGTGTGTGTCTGTGTGTGTGTGTGTGTGTGTGTGTGTGTGTGTGTGTGTGTGTGTGTGTGTGTGTGTGTGTGTGTGTGTGTGTGTGTGTGTGTGTGTGTGTGTGTGTGTGTGTGTGTGTGTGTGTGAACAGACTAGCTCAAAAACTATAAATCGTGGGAACCTGAAATTGGGTATTTAGTGTAGGTATATGCCCGCAATGTGACAGCAAAAATTTCATCAAAATTGCTCAAAGGGAGGGGGTACTTTATTTAATAACTTTTTACGTTTTTTTCGATTTTCTCAAAAACGGCTCTAACGATTTTGATTAAACTGAGTATTTGATCTATTTATATGCCCGAAACATGACTGTAAAAATTTCATCAAAATTGATTAACCGGAGGGGGGACTTTACTTAATAAATTTTGTATCATTTTCACGTGTTTTTTTTATTTACTCAAAAACGGCTTTAACAATTTTGAAGAAACTGGGTATTTGATGTATGTATATGCCCGAGATACGACTGTAAAAATTTCATTAAAATTGATCAACCGGAGGAGGGACTTTACTTAATAAATTTTATACCAATTTCACGTGTACATATTTTTTATTTACTCAAAAACGGCTTTAACGATTTTGAAGAAACTGGGTATTTGATGTATATATATATACCAAATATGTAAAAGCCAACATTTCATCAAAATTGGTCCAACTGAGGGGGCACTTTATTTCATGACTTTTTTCCAATTTTTACCTTTTTTTCGATTATCTCATAAACGGCTTTAACGATTTTTATCAAATTCGTCATGTTTAATGAAAATTAGGTTTTCTTTAATATCAGGTAAGCTTTATCATTATTAAAATGTTCTGAGGGGGCTTTTTTTTTTGGGGGGGGGCCTTTTTTGTTTGTTTCTTTCTTATAAAGTACCTTTGTTTTTGTTTACATGGAGAAATTAACTGTCTCTCGTTACGCCTAAATATAAGAAATGGCTAAATATGAGATATGATAAAAATAAAGAAAACATAAAGAGGAGAAAAAAAGAAAAATATTCAGTCAACTCATAAAACTCGTTGAGCCCACGCATGCGGAGTACGCCTTTAATGACAGACCATTGTTCATAATTAAAGCCATTCTGTTCATTTGGAAAGTGGCAATTAACAAAACGCATTAATTTCTAATCTAAGTAAGTTGGTTAGTGAAAGTTGTGTGTTGCTAGCACGCACCAGATTTTTATATATTTTTTACTTCATATTTTTACTACCTATAACTAATCTTCTATTATAGACACTTTACATGCTGCTCATATATTGGTCTTAATTTTAGCCCTAATGAAGATCCACATGTTTGAATCGAAACGTTGGCTCTCCAAATAAAGAAAATTTGACAGAAAATACATATCAAAGACCAACAGAGAAAGACGAACAGCAGGCATTATTCAAATTATTATCCTAATTGTTCGTGAAAACAAACATATTCTCTGTTTATTAATCAATTTAAAAAACACTAACACTAAGAAAAAATAAAGACAATCTATATATGGGTAATTTCAAAATTTCGGTCACATTCAGTTATCAAATTAGACAAAAAAAAAAGAAGAATAAAATGTGTGTTTTTTTGCTCCTTATCAATCTTTAAGATTATCTCAGCAAGTCACTGATGTGAGCATACATAATTAGCAATCACACCAGACATACTCCATTTTGAAAAAAATAAAATTTCAGGGAGTGAGGTAGGTGTCTAGGAAGTGAGAAAAGTTTTTTATTTTTATTTCAACAAAATAAGAAGCAGTTAGAAAATATCAAAATATAAAATATTACACAAACTTTTAAGCGCTAATAAATATTCATTTTTCAAAAAAATCAATGTCTAACAGTGAACTATTTTTCTTCGCACAAGTGTGATGCGTGGTATTGGAAGAAAGTAATAAAATCTTGACGGACCTTATCATATACCCTTTTCATTCTTTTCAATAGCTGAGAATTGTTTGAAAGCAGTTCTTCTGAACACTTTTTCTGATATGGTTCAAAAGCCTGATAGTAAGCGGTATTTTTTTAAGATTTGTCCATTCCCCTGCACTTGCATTTGTCGGAATTTGTTTTTGTCACCTTTTAGAAGTAGCACAATAAAATTTTCATGTAATTTGCGTTTGCAGACCTCGCCAAAAAGTAGGCGTTTTCTTATTTCTTTTTTGTCCAACGATTTCATTACTTGCTCAACAATTTCCATCTTTATTGCTGCGTCTTTCCAATTGTGCCTTCAGCCTGTAACATTTTTGACGCCATTTATTGGACGCATTTTGTAACTTTTTGTTACTTTGTGCGAGTTTTTTGTTTTCTCTAACTACTTTTGATCTATTTTTCCCTACTTTTTTTCTCCCTGAATTTCTATGTGAATCAATTGATACCTTCTTCATCAGATTCACTTCCCGGTGGAGAGTTAATTATCATGAAATTCCTGCCATTTCTCTGATTCATTCTTTTCTGATATGCTATTTTCAATCTTTCTCTCCATGCTTTGTGTTGTGCTTTCAGGTCCCTGTTGCTCTTGAAATTACTAATCAATTTTACCTGACCTTTCATTTTTTTTTCCTTTCCTTTTCTCTCTCAATCTCCAGCAGTAAGGGTCACTCTTTATTTTCTCTCGCCTTCTTTTAGCTGCTGCTTTCTTGTACGCCTTCAGCTCCCCCTCGCTGCGCTTCTTTTGTGAGCTCATGCTTCTGAAAGTAATAATGCACAGTGATAGACTTTTTGTATTATAAATTTATTGTAAAAACTCGAAAACACTTAATCACTAGATGTTAACCTCATTCCCTATGGGAAATATTTTTGAATAACTTACTTACTTACTCTACTAACCGCCTGTGTCATTTAATGGCGGAAACCTCACTCCCTAGATTTCAAGTTTTTCTAGGGAGTGAGAGACTAGGGAGTGAGGTTTCCGCCATTAAGTGACACAGGCGGTTAGTAGAGTAAGTAAGTAAGTTATTCAAAAATATTTCCCACATATTACTATCAAACTATAATCAATGTGAAGAGTATGATTAAAATGCACTTATCTTTATTGGAAAACTTATTCACTAGGAAGTGAGGATGAATAAAAATACCCTATGAATTTCAAAACTTGAACATACATTAACCTTCCTATTCTCGGGATTGTTCTGAGGAAAAAATCACGTGAACTACATCTTTATGCAGTGTTGTCCCTTAGATTAGAGAAACAAAATTTCCTTGTTTTTCCAGTTAGGTGAAACTTTTAAAAAATTTCTAGGGAGTGAGGTTCAACACCAGTGACACTCGTGAAATGAACCAATTAGGTGAATTGAATTAATTAATTTTTATTCATCAGTTGAATATTGGACTTAGTCATAATAACCTTTCTAAAAAACCCTAGATTTTTGGACTTACGACCAAATGTTTCACAATGTTTAGCTAACTTGTGGAGTACCTCTGGGTTGTGACATCACTAGGGAGTGAGAAATCAACATTTTGCATTTTTTTCCTGGGCCGTAAATTAAAAATTACGCGTATATTTAATAATAAGTAAACCTTCAAACAGATAGATTTCAGGAAAAAATTATCAAAATGGATTCAACTGTAATTTGGCCCAATTATTGTTCTGTGACATAAATGTGACTAAAATTTTGAAATGGCTTATATATATAAGAGGCTTTGTCCTGACTGACAGAATCAACGCAGAGCAAAAACTACTAATGATAGAAACTTGAAGTTCGGAATTTAGACTTTAAACGCGATATAGGTAACCACTAAGAAAGGAATTTCAAAAATGTAACCCCTAAGGGGCTTAAATGGCGAAATTGTCGTTTAACTCTAACGGAAATCTATTGTTGAGATTTTAAACCATATGTTTTTTATTTGAATATCGATTTAACGTTACAATAGTATTAAAATAGACATTCACATAAAATATGGCGACTGATTATTTAAATATTAGAGGTAATCAAATTATGCACACTGTGATTCCCATGATTGGGGATGGTGCGTGTTTATTTCGATCTCTTCTCCATATATATATATATACTTCTCCATATATATATTACTACATATATATATACTTCTCCATATGTATAAGAGGCTTTGTCCTGACTGACAGAATCAATGCAGAACAAAAACTACTTATGGTTAGAAACTTCGGAATTTAGATTTTAAAAGCGATGTAGGTAACCACTAAGAAAGGAATATTAAAAATGTATCCCCTAAGAAAATCTAAAATGTAAATGGCGAAATTGTCGTTTAACTCTAACGGACATCTATTTTCGAACTTCAAGAAAATATATCTAATTAGGACTCATTTTAAAGAATTTGATACGACTCGAAAGTTTAACTCGAAAGGCCCTATTGGGCGTCGAAAACCATGTTTTACAGCCGAAAAATATAGCCGAAGCTTCACGACGAGTAAGTCATTTTTTGTTTCGGCGGTTTTAGTGAACTCTCTCCATTGCGCGTCTCCGTCTCTTCTACCGAGCCGGCAGCTTCCCCCTCCAACATTCCGCCTGTCGAAAGCTCAAATTCTACTAAATCTCCTTAACATCAGTTAACATATTATATTAGATCAATACCAAGATAATGGTCACAGAATTGATTTTAAAGGCTCGCGGGCGAAGCCGTGACGGGGAATGCTAGTAACATATAATCGTAGTAGAATGGTTTAGTTTCAGTAACGCATACCGAACTGTATGGCATGACAAATTTTACAATAGAATATGTAATAATAACAATATTTGGATTATTTTACTCAGCGACTAATTAATAACTAATGTGACAATATAAATAAATAACTATCTGCCAATGATAAAAAAAAAAAAAAAAAAAAAAAATACAAAATATAAACAAAAAGTATTCAACTAAATCACACCCACATAATATTAGACTTGTCTATTTACATATTCGCTTAGCTCCTATTGTCCAATATAAAAATTATGAGTAAGTAAAATTATGGAGCAAGGAATATAAACTAGACTGACGTGGATTAGAGGACACAGTGGAATGGTAAGCAATGAGAGAGCAGACGCATTGGCCAAGAAAACTGCTCATGATTCAAAGTTGCTAATTTATTATACGTATTCCTTAGGGCAGGAAATCTGTAAAAATTTGGAAATACATTAACCTCCCATAGGGTTATTTTGGATGAAAAAAAAAAAATCACCATCAAGTTTTTTTGTAAAAGAGATTCATTTGTCAACGAAATCCAGTACTACTTTCAAATTAATTGCATAAATGTTCTATGTTTCTATTTATATGTAAAAAAATATATTATTGATATATTTAATCCCTTAAAGGTCATAGATCCACCAATCATATCTCATTCTATTTATCGTGAAAAAGCTATAGGCTTTATTAACAAAACTTATTTCTATATTAACTTATGTCTTCTCGCACTCAATAATTGTAAAAAAAACTTTATTTGTTTAAAGAAGAGTACAATGAACACTAATATAAAACTTAAACTTTAGCAATAACACTATAAACAAAATATACCGGAACAATGGCTATAATGGTATGTACTGATGACTGTAACAATGGTTCGACTAGACTCTCCGTCTGGGTAGTCTGGGGAGGGATATATAGGGAATGGAGTGCCGAGTCAGGTTTCTCTGGAAATCGGTGCAGGGGCATATGGCGCAGGTGGTCTCTTGGCCAGGGTTTGAAATCGATAATTATTTTTTCCAAAATAGCATATAATAATAATTTAAATCGATCTTCGATATTAATCTATATAAATAAAGTTGAAATTCTGTTTGTTTATTTTTTCTTTATAGAAATCCATACCGTTTGTCCTAAATTCTCCAAATTTCGCTCAGTGGTTCTTTGCTACCAGGTGCGAACGCCCGTCCATATTAAAATTGCATAGCTTCAGCCAATCTCTGGGTATATTCTTTATTGTTATAAAATCCGTCATGATCTCCCTTTACTATGGTTTCTTTTACGAAATCGACCGTTTGAGTCGAAAAAACGGCTTTAAAATTCATTTTATAGATTTTGAAGAGGCCAACAAGGCCCGGTAAGACCGTCCCTTGGCAAGCGTCGAGTTCTGGGATTTTTAAACCATATGTTTTTTTTTTAACATTACAATAGTTTATTCACATGTATGGTAAATTCATTTTTTAAAAATGCCTCCTAAGAAGCGAGCTTCAATAGGAGTAGTGAGCTCAAAAGCTAAAAAACAACGTCAAATACGTGCAGCTGAAACTCTTGACGAACATCAAAATAGGATTGAACAACAGAGGCTTAGGCAGGCAGAATCGCGGGAAACTGAGTCTGCCCAGAAATACGAGGCCCCCCTTGCGCCACAGAGGCTTAGGCAAGCCGATTTGCGAGAAGCTGAAACTGCAGGGCAATATTTCTGTTTGTTTGTTTGTTATTTATAGAATTCCATACCGTTTATCCTAAATTCTCCAAATTTCGCTCAATGATTCTTTCATACCAGGTGCGTTAACACCTGTCCATATTAAAATTACATAACTTCAGCCGATCTTCAGCCTGATATCCTTTATCCTAATAAAAATCTTAATGATCTCGCTTTACCATGGTTTTTTTACGAAATCGACCGTTTCATTAGGAAAATGAAATTCCCCGGGTGAAACCGGGACATACAGCTAGTTAAAAATAATCAAATAAAAATAATTATCCCTCACCGAGTCATATGGTAAGAAATAAATAATAATGATTAAATTGTGATCAAAAAAATATTGATCAGAAAATAAAAATCACCTTTTAAAAGCAAATTAGATTTTCGGATTTTTTTCACACGGAGGTCCAATTTTATTTTATCGGGAGCGGTGTTTTTAAAAAAACTATTAATTTTGTATTTTAAAAGGGGGGGGGGGGCGCACTATAAAAAAATTAGATTTTCGGATTTTTTTCACACGGGGGTCCAATTCCATGTTATTGGGGACGATGTTTTTAAAAAAAAATTAATTTTGTATTTTAGTAGCGGGGGGAGGGGGTGGAGCACGAGAAATAGTTTGATTTTCGAATTTCTTTCACGCGGGGGTGCACTTTTATGTTATCGGTGGCGGTGTTCTTTAAAAAAATATTCATTTAGTATTTTAGTTTGTGGGGGGGGGGGGGGGGGGGTGCGCACTAATATGTGAAAGAAATCCGAAAATCTAAGTATTACCAGTGTGCCCCCCCCCCCCTGCCACTAAAACACAAAATAAATATTTTTTCCAACAACATCGTCCCGGAACACATAAAAATGGATCCCCGTGTGAAAGAAATCCGAAAATTTAATTTTGTTTTAGTGCGCCCCCCCCTATTCTAAAATACAAAATGAATATTTTTTTAAAGAACACCGCCCCTGATACCATAAAAGTGCACCCCCGCGTGAAAGAAATTCGAAAATCTAACTATTTTCCAGTGCGCCCCCCCCCCTCCCCCCGCCTCTAAAACACAAAATGAATATTTTTTCAAAACACCGCTCCCGATAACATAAAATCGCACCACTGTGTGAAAGAAATCCGAAAATCTAATTTTTTAAGGGCTAAGGGGGTTCTTCTGAATATCACATTACTAAACTAAAAATTTATATTTCTGATTTATAAAAGTATTAGTCGAAAATGATTATTATTGTTGATCGAAAAAAAAAATAATTCAAAAATAATCATCAGGTTATGATTTTTTTCCCTTTTGATCAAAAATAAAAATCACTCTACATAAAAATCATCATATGATTTTTAAAAATTCCAGATAAAAATGTTGATCGGATTTGATTTTGATTTTTATTTTAATAATTATCGATTTCAAACCCTGCTCTTAACTTTATAAACATTTAGCAAGATAGTTTAGATATCCTCCACTTGATTTTCAGTTATTTTCCTCCTTATAATCTTGGTCTTCAAGAAACATTTGAATTTAATCCAGTCTTTCTGGGTAGAAGCTTTACATTTTTCCAAAGTAATATCTTATATCAAAGATCTTTAGACCTTTAAAAAACGAGTGCTTTGGCTGGACACTTTATTTGATAGATTCTACAGAAATTTAAATAATCATATTTTAAGGATTCCTACCTTAAGATATTTAAATTTGATAATAAATTGACTATAATTAATGTCACACAAGGGAAACTTGTTGAAATTGGTAACCACAAATAAAAATAAAGTTGTTAGTGTTGGAAGATGCTGATGTTTCGATAAGCATCTAAAATCCATAAATTTGAACATTTTTTTCATTATTTAAAATCATTTGGGCAAAATCATCCAGAAATCGGGTGGTTTTGCCCAATTTTTTTCTAACCCTATACAGTTGAAAGAGAAACAGATTTTTAGGAAAAAGAAGAAAAGTAACACAATGCTTCATTCTCAATGATGTAATTGTGAAACTTAATACACTAGGGAGAGTACCCCTTGTCTCATGGCGAACCAACCCCCATTTAAACTTACCACTTTTTTTTTATTTCATGTCCCTCTAAAAAATAAAATACAATGAATTATAAATGATTGTGTTTATATACAAGGTTCCGATATTGTTACATGACTGTCAGTATATAGAGGTGCTAATGTTTTTTTATCAGAGCTCCCTGGTCTGTTCAGGATGGAAGTTTTCAACTATTCTTTTCTTTAACAATTCCTGTCAGAATTAAACCTACTTCGTCCCAAAGGTCTACCTATGGGCATTTTTGCCTTAAATATAGAAATCAAAATGAAAATTCTATTTTAGCTTATCTGTAAATATTTGTACATGTACATCAATATTATAAGATGTGGACTAGTTATTTTCACTTAATCTTAATTGGAATATTTTATTTTTGTTTATTTTTATTTTTTATCATTAGAGGTTTCCTGCATAATTTATTTATCTTCAAACATGATTTTTCGACAATTTCGGAATCAAAATTTTTCTGCAATTGCTGTAGGTACATTCCCTTGCTAGGTATTTCATAGACAGAAAGGTGAAAGAAAATATAGTTCAAACCTATATACTGACACAAGGTTTATTGATACAGACTTTGAAATATTCTATTAGTGTGTTAAGGATTATTTAATCTTCACAATTGTTAATTCAGATAAATATTATTTCAGAGACACATTTTGGACTAAAAAACCCGAAACCTGGAAATCGACTATTTTTCAACACTTGGATGTGGTTAGTACATTTAGAATAATTTATGTACTTATGCTTAAGAATAAACTCAATTTGATTTGCATTTAAAATATATTACAAATTTTGGAGCTTATTTTTATTATATATGAACTGTTTAAATACAATTATACTGTTTCAGGATTTTATATTTTACATCATTACTGTTTTCCAACCCTTTGGCAGCACTCCTATTTTCCTATAGTTACAAAATTTTCGACAAAATTTTAATGAGAAGGTCAGATTCGGTACTAATAGAGGTAGGGAAGATGTTTAGTATATTTTTCAGATTATATCTATGAAGTTTATTTATTTATTAAGGCTCAAGGCTAAATTTCCTTAATTTTTTTTAGATGGGAACTAATATGAGAGGACAGATAAAGAATGTATCAAAGGATCCTTCAGCAGGTCTGTCTATTTTAACTGAATATTGATAATTCTTTACAAAAACTTTTTTACTTTCACTTACCAATATATGAAATATATAGTAAGTGGAAGTATTGCGATCGTGAAAAATTTCAACGGAAATACACGTTTTGGGACCCCCTGAGTCGAAATAACCAAGTCCCGCGAAATGGTCTGTGTGTGTGTGTGTGTAAACAGACTAGCTCAAAAACTATAAACCGTGGGAACCTGAAATTGGATATTTAGTGTATGTATATGCCCGCGATGTGACAGCAAAAATTTCATCAAAATTGCTCAAAGGGAGGGGGTAGTTTATTTAATAACTTTTTAGGTTTTTTCGATTTTCTAAAAAACGGCTCTAACGATTTTGATTAAACTGAATATTTGATCTATTTATATGCCCGAGATATGACTGTAAAAATTTCATCAAAATTGATTAACCGGAGGGGGGACTTTACTGAATAAATTTTGTATCATTTTCACGTGTTTTTTTTTATTTACTCTAAATCGGCTTTAACGATTTTGATCAAACTGAGTATATGATTTATGTATATGTCCGAGATGCGACTGTAAAAATTTCATCAAAATTGATCAACCGGAGGGGGGACTTTACTTAAAGAATTTTATCTAATGTTTACGTTTTTTTTTTTTCTCAAAAACGGCTATGATGATTTTGATGAAACTGGGTATTTGATGTATGTATACGCCCGCGATGCGACAGCCGAAATTTCATCAATATTGGTGAAACGGAGGGGGTACTTCATTTAATAAACTTTTTCTTATGTTCACGTGTTTTTTTTATTTACTCAACAGCGGCTGTAATGATTTTTATCAGACTGGATATTTGGTGTATGCATATGCTCACAATGTGACAGACAACATTTCATCAAAATTGATCAAATGCAGGGGGCTCTTTATTTCATAACTTTTTTTTCCAATTTTTACATTTTTTTGGAATATCTCAAAAACGGCTTTAATGATTTTGATTAAATTAATCATTTTTAATCAAAAACAAGTCATATTTTTTATATTATTTATAAAAATGGTAATTAAAAAAATATGCCGATTTCTAATGTAAGTAAGTTGGTAAGTGAAAGTTGTGTGTTGCGCGCATCGCACCAGATTTTTTTTTTTTAAATCAGACAGAAATGTTAGTAATACTAGTAATGAACAATATTTACTTTAATATGTAAGTAAGTGATCTAGAATTAATAATAATAAGGAAAGACACTTATAGACACACACACACAAAAAAAAAATCTGTTGCGTGCGCGCAACACACAACTTTCACTTTTCAACTTACTTAGATTAGAAATTAATGCGTTTTGTTAATTGCCACTTCTCAAAGTTGAACATTTTTCCACATTCATTTCTTATTTTTGTTTTAATTTGCTCTAAAAAAAACACTAATTTCTTTTATTATTAAATAAAAGTTTTTACTTGAGATAATTCGGCAATGCAAGCATAATACTCCAAGTCGACTGATTTTATAATTCTCTATTTACTTGTTGAAAATTTCATTTAGTTACCATGAAATAAATAATTTCCATTAAATGAACAGAACGGGTTCATCTCATATCTCTATTTAGCCATTTCTTATTTTTAGGCATAACGAGAGATAGTTAATTTCTCCATATAAACAAAAACTAAGGTACTTAATAGGAAGAAAATTTTCCTTCGTCATTCAAACCCCCTCAGAACATTTTAATGAAGATGAAATCTACTTGATATTCTACTTGAATCTCAATAAACATGACGAGTTCATGTTCATGTTAATCAAAATCTTTAAAGCTGAAAAAATCTGATAAAATTTGTGAAATAAAGTATCCCCTTCTTTTTTACTCTATTTTGGCGAAATTTTAGCTGTCACATACATAGGACCCTAAAACGTGTATTTCCGTTGAAAACCCGAAGTTGAAATTTTTAACAATCGCAACACTTCCCCTTCCTATACACAGGGTGACATGCTACTCGTGCGACAAACTTCACCAATAGATTCTCTAGCATAAAATAAATAAAAAAATCCATATTGACCATGGTCCGATTCTCAACCATTTCGGAATAACTTCGCTTTTTATCGATTTTGAAAGATATCACGACCTGGCATCGGAAAACCGTGATATCTTTAAATCTGAAAATTTCTCCGAAAAGCCGATAGCAGCGTTGAAATCTACATTAATTGTTTAATAATAAAATGGTCATTTCAAAAATTTTAGGCCAATTTTTCGTGTTTTATTTCAGCCAGAACAACAAAATAAGTGAAAAATTTTATAAATCGGAAAGTGTTTAACATAGTCCAGAGTTTCTAATTTTAGTTTCAGGAGGCAGCAAATTTGAGGGAAAATACCTCATTTAATATCGCTTCTAACACACTCTTATTTTTTAATTAGGTGTTTCTAAGACCACGATGTCGATGACAAAAAGAGAAAAACTAAGGTACTTTATAGGAAACAAAAAAATCTGGTGCGTGCGCGCAACACACAACTTTCACTTACCAACTTACTTAGATAAGAAATTGACGTGTTTTGTTAGATATCATTTCCCAAAATCACACATTTTTCTACATTCATATCTTATTTTTATTAATGGTTAAAGCCGTTTTTGAGTAAATAAAAAACCCCGTGAAAATGATACAAAATTTATTAAGTAAAGTCCCCCCTTCGGTTGATCAATTTTGATGAAATGTTGGCTATCACATATTTGGCATATACATACATCAAATACCCAGTTTGGTCACAATCGTGAAAGCCGTTTTTGAGTAAATAAAAAAAACACGTAAAAATGATACAAAATTTATTAAGTAAAGTGCCCCCTGCGGTTGATCAATTTTGATGAAATTTTTACAGTCATATCTCGGGCATATAAATAGATGAAATACTCAGTTTAATCAAAATCGTTAGAGCCGTTTTTGAGAAAATCGAAAAAAAACTAAAAAGTTATTAAATAAAGTACCCCCTCCCTTTGAGCAATTTTGATGAAATTTTTGCTGTCACATCGCGGGCATATACCTACACTAAATACCTAATTTCAGGTTCGCACGGTTTATAGTTCTTGAGCTAGTCTGTTCACATACACACACACACACACACACACACACAGACACACACACACACACACACAGACCATTTCGCGGGACTTGGTCATTTCGACTCAGGGGACCCCAAAACGTGTATTTCCGTTGAAAACCGGAAGTCGAAATTTTTCACGATCGCAATACTTCCACTTACTATATATTACATATATAGGTAAGTGAAAGTAAAAACAAACAAACAAAAAAAGCCCCTACCCCATTTAAGCCCCTCAGAACATTTTAATAATGATAAAGCTTACCTGATATTAAAGAACACATAATTTTCATTAAACATGACGAATTTGATGAAAATCGTTAAAGCCGTTTTTGAGATAATCAAGAAAAATGTAAAATTTGGAAAAAAAAGTTATAAAATAAAGTGCCCCCTCGGTTTGACCAATTTTGATGACATGTTGGCTATCACATCTTTGGCATATACATACATCAAATACCCAGTTTGATCAAAATCGTTAAAGCCATTATTGAGTAAATAAAAAAAAGCTCGTGAAAATGATACAAAATTTATAAAGTGAAGTCCCCCCTCCGGTTAATCAATTTTGATGAAATCTTTACAGTCATATCTCGGGCATATTAATACATCATATACTCAGTTTAATCAAAATCGTTAGAGCCGTTTTTGAGAAAATTGAAAAAAACGTAAAAAGTTATTAAATAAAGTACCCCCTCCCTTTGAGCAATTTTGATGAAATTTTTGCTGCCACATCGCGGGCATGTTCTTACACTAAATACCCAATTTCAAGTTCTTACGGTTTATAGTTTTTGAGCTAGTCTGTTCACACACACAAACAGACACACACACACACCCAGACCATTTCGCGGGACTTGTTTATCTGGACTCAGGGGACCCCAAAATGTGTATTTCTGTTGAAAACCGGAAATCAAAATTTTTCACGATCGCAATACTTCCACTTACTATATATTGCATATTTAGGTAAGTGAAAGTAAAAAACTCACAATGAGGTCAAAAATAAAATTATTGGGAAGTATCTCTGTTATTACTTTATAGTTATATTTATTTTTCAATATAATCACCCTTGATACGGACGCACTTGTCCGCCCTCTCAAAAAGCTTTTCCTTGTCCAGCTGGAAATAATTTCTGAATTGAGCATCCACAGCTGCTTCTTTTTATAATAAATTATTTTTATTGAAAAGAAATAATACAATCTGCCACATTCTAGGGCATTTGGTATTAGTGATATAAGAATACATTCATACAAAATAACTAAAGAGTAACCAAATATGGAAATAAAAGGAGAAAATAAAAAATAAATAACTTAAAAAAGAAAAAGAAAACACATTCACACTTATGTACAATATTTACATTCAGCCAAGGGATCTCCGAGTCGAGCCCTAGCACCCACATGTGGGAGGCAAGGCAGGTCTCTATGAGATCCCAGCGCTTCTCGCCCTGCCGCGTCACCGGTATTAAGAGCCGGTGGAGACAGGGCGGGAGCACTTACGCTACATTCGCTCAGGGCTTGAGTGGAGAAGCTGGCCAATGCCAGGACTCCATAAATCTATTTACAAAAGGTCTCGAGGCCACTGCCCTTTCAACCGTCGAGGAGGGTTATAGGGGTGGTTGGAGTTGGAGAGGGATTGCGCTAGGGGATTGGGATGGTGGCTAAGGTTCTGGTGGAACTTTGAGAATTTGGTTGGGATGACGTCGAGGACAAATGGGATGTTAAGGTCATGATGTAGGGTTTTGTTTGAAACGTAGTAGGGAGCATTAAATATGGTACGAAGGACTTTAGACTGAAAGGATTGGATACGTTTGATGTTCGAAATTTTTGCTGTCCCCCACAGTTCAAGTCCGTAAGTCCAGATGGGTTTCAGCACGGTTTTGTAAATCAATAGTTTGTTGTTGGTTGAGAGATGGGAAGTCCTACTTAGTAAACAATATAATTGACTGAATCTTCTGTTAAGTTCCTGTCTGGTATGTGGGTTCCAGGTGAGTCTTTTGTCCAGGATGAAACCCAGGTACCGCACTGTGTCAGCTTTGGGTTAAGGGATATTTTTAAATAGGACCGGTGGACAGGAGCTGCGGCGGAGAGTGAAGGTCACGTGTTTGCATTTTAATTCATTGACTTTTATCCGCCAGCAGTTGCACCATTGCTCGATAAGGGAGAGATGTCTTTGGAGATTGGATGAGGCTTCTACGGGATCGGGATGGGATGAAAGAATGGCTGTGTCATCTGCAAATGTGGCTAAGAATGTGTCGGGGGTGGTAGGAATATCGGCAGTGAATATAATATAGAGAACAGGACCCAAGGCACTGCCTTGAGGGACTCCTGCCTTAATAGGATAAATGTTGGAAAATTCTGAGCCACTACGAACTCGGAAGGAGCGATTTGAGAGGTAGGACTGTAGAATCAGGAATAAGGATTGGGGAAGGAAGCTCTTGAGCTTGGAGAGTAGTCCAGCGTGCCATACCCGGTCAAAAGCTTGTGCTATGTCCAGAAAGGCGCCCGAACAATAATGCTTGTTTTCAAGAGCTGAGGATAGGTAGTCAACTACTCTGAGGCCTTGTTGGGTTGTAGAATGTCTAGGACGGAATCCAAATTGGTGGTTAGGAAAATTGTGCAATTCGATGGAAGACAGGATACGTTTTAATAGGATTTTTTCGAAAATTTTTGAGAGGATGGGAAGTAGACTAATCGGTCTGTAGGAAGCGGAGTTGTCGGGTGGTTTGCCGGGCTTAGGAAAGAGGATTATTATGGAATGTTTCCAAAGTAGAGGAAAGTGAGTCGTTCGGAGGATACAATTGTAAATATATGTTAGGAATATTATGGCTTTAGTTGGAAGTTGTCGAAGGATTTGGGAAGTAATGAGATCGTATCCAGGGGATTTTCGAGGAGGTAACTTCTTTATATGGAATATGACCTCAGAGGGAGTGACAGCTCTAGGTGGCAAGGATAGTGGGATTGGTGAGGATAAGAATTCGTCCACTTATGCAGTGTGGTTGGGATTAATTCCAGGATGAGGGGTGAAGGTAAGGGATAGGTGATTGGCAAGTTCTTCAGCTTTATCTTTATCAGATGCAGCCCAAGAGCCGTCACCTCGACGGAGTGGGTGGGAACAGTGTTTGGTTTTAAGGATTTTTTTGGTGAGGTTCCAGAGGGAGTTATCTTCAGTAGAAAGGGAAGAGAGGTAGGAATTAAAAGACTGGGATCTATAGGAGGCCAACTCACGTCAGCTGCTTCTAGAGCCTCATCTTCTTTAAATCGCTGTCCTCGGAGGTCCCGCTTGAGTTTTGGGAACAGGAAGTAGTCACTCGGGGAGAGGTCTGGGCTGTAGGGCGGGTGATCCAGCTCTTCAAACCCGAACTCGGTGAGGGCAGTCATTGGAACCCGCCACTTGTGAACTGGTGCGTTGTCATGAAGAAGCAGGACATCTTTGCTGCGAAGTCAACGCTTCTTCTCCTTGATAGGCTCTTTTAGGGATCGAAGGACATCTGTGTAGTAATCACCTGTTATTGTAGTATTGTTATCCTTGTAGTCAATTTTTTTTTAATCCCAAAAAATCGCCTCAGTTGGTCTTCCAGGATGTGGATCATCTTCCATTAATTCCCAACCCACTTAAACTCTTTTGCCCAATTTTTAATTGTAGCTAGAGAGGGTGATTCCTCCCCATAGAAATTCACCATCCTAGCATGGATTTGAGAAGGATTCTGCCCTTCTTTTGTCAAAAACTTTACGGCAGCCTGGTCATCATCATCATATTCAAATCCTCTTGTACCGCTTCTAGCAGTGTTGAGGTTGTCCCCTGTAGAGGCTGGACCAGGTTGACCTCTCCTGCACCATCTCTCTTCTCCTGCTCCAGTCCAGTACCTGCTTCTGGAATGCCTCTCTGACCCCCTGTTCCCAAGTTATCCTGGGTCTTCCTCTGGCCCTTCTTCCCTCCACCCGAGTCTCGTAGGTCCTCCTAGCAATCCTATCTTCATCCATCCTGAGGAGGTGTCCAAACCATCTTAATTTGTGTTCCTCCAGGATTGCTTCGGCTGGTTTGACATCGAGGTTGGCTCGGATGATAGAGTTTCTGATCTTGTCCCTCCTTGTTTTATTTTCCACTTTGCGCAGGTACCTCATTTCCATAGCCAGTATATGGCTCCTGTGCTTTGATGTAAGGTTCCAGGATTCTGAGAAGTATGAAAGTATGGGGAGGAATGTTGATTTGTAGACTGAGATCTTTGTCTTCTTGGAGACTTCTCTTCTGTTGAGGAAACCCTTCTGAACCGCCTGGCGTAGGGAAGTGGCGACCCCATCGCCCAGTCGTCAGACTGCAATCAGCCACTGGCCCTCCAGGTTGGGGGACGCATACACTGACACCCACACACACACAGACACACACACACACACAGACCATTTCGCGGGACTTGGTCATTTCGACTCAGGGGACCCCAAAACGTGTATTTCCGTTGAAAACCGGAAGTCGAAATTTTTCACGATCGCAATACTTCCACTTACTATATATTACATATATAGGTAAGTGAAAGTAAAAACAAACAAACAAAAAAAGCCCCTACCCCATTTAAGCCCCTCAGAACATTTTAATAATGATAAAGCTTACCTGATATTAAAGAACACATAATTTTCATTAAACATGACGAATTTGATGAAAATCGTTAAAGCCGTTTTTGAGATAATCAAGAAAAATGTAAAATTTGGAAAAAAAGTTATAAAATAAAGTGCCCCCTCGGTTTGACCAATTTTGATGACATGTTGGCTATCACATCTTTGGCATATACATACATCAAATACCCAGTTTGATCAAAATCGTTAAAGCCATTATTGAGTAAATAAAAAAAAGCTCGTGAAAATGATACAAAATTTATAAAGTGAAGTCCCCCCTCCGGTTAATCAATTTTGATGAAATCTTTACAGTCATATCTCGGGCGTATAAATACATCATATACTCAGTTTAATCAAAATCGTTAGAGCCGTTTTTGAGAAAATTGAAAAAAAACGTAAAAAGTTATTAAATAAAGTACCCCCTCCCTTTGAGCAATTTTGATGAAATTTTTGCTGCCACACCGCGGGCATGTTCTTACACTAAATACCCAATTTCAAGTTCTTACGGTTTATAGTTTTTGAGCTAGTCTGTTCACACACACAAACAGACACACACACACACCCAGACCATTTCGCGGGACTTGGTTATCTGGACTCAGGGGACCCCAAAATGTGTATTTCTGTTGAAAACCGGAAATCAAAATTTTTCACGATCGCAATACTTCCACTTACTATATATTGCATATTTAGGTAAGTGAAAGTAAAAAACTCACAATGAGGTCAAAAATAAAATTATTGGGAAGTATCTCTGTTATGACTTTATAGTTATATTTATTTTTCAATATAATCACCCTTGATACGGACGCACTTGTCCGCCCTCTCAAAAAGCTTTTCCTTGTCCAGCTGGAAATAATTTCTGAATTGAGCATCCACAGCTGCTTCTTTTTTATAATAAATTATTTTTATTGAAAAGAAATAATACAATCTGCCACATTCTAGGGCATTTGGTATTAGTGATATAAGAATACATTCATACAAAATAACTAAAGAGTAACCAAATATGGAAATAAAAGGAGAAAATAAAAAATAAATAACTTAAAAAAGAAAAAGAAAACACATTCACACTTATGTACAATATTTACATTCAGCCAAGGGATCTCCGAGTCGAGCCCTAGCACCCACATGTGGGAGGCAAGGCAGGTCTCTATGAGATCCCAGCGCTTCTCGCCCTGCCGCGTCACCGGTATTAAGAGCCGGTGGAGACAGGGCGGGAGCACTTGCGCTACGTTCGCTCAGGGCTTGAGTGGAGAAGCTGGCCATTGCCAGGACTCCATAAATCTATTTACAAAAGGTCTCGAGGCCACTGCCGTTTCAACCGTCGTGGAGGATTATAGGGGTGGTTGGAGTTGGAGAGGGATTGCGCTAGGGGATTGGGATGGTGGCTAAGGTTCTGGTGGAACTTTGAGAATTTGGTTGGGATGACGTCGAGGACAAATGGGATGCATACACTGACACCCACACAGTTTACTAACTACAGCACTCTACATACACCCCCACACTACAGACTAAGAAGACACCTACAGTACACACCCTATGGACACCTACCCTAGGTAGCTGCTCCGGATGGGGAAGCGTGTCAGGGCGCTTTGAGGAGGCAGCCCCTCCACCTGACTCAGGGACAGTAGGTTGATAGCCTGCTCCCCTTAAATAAACCTTATCACAAGTAATGGAAAGAATCGGCAGCCTGGTACTCGTAATTTATTTTGTCGCAAAAAATTCAACTTGCACTAGGCATAAATAGACTACAACTGATGGTGAGACAAAAGGGATAAGCGGGACTACCTTCTGAAGAATTGACAAGTTTAATCATGCACAATAGCTGCCCATCAGATCAGGCTAAAAACTTTGGACCTCCACATCTAATATTCTGTTTTTCTTTCTTTGTTTTTTTGCATTAATTTTATTGGTCAAAGGAGTTTTTAATTATGTATATTGTAAATAGTATATTTTTATTTTAAATACGGTTATAAGACACATATCATATGTTTTCCAGTTGTTGGATCTATTCGGATTAAGAACCACAAAGGCCGGCTAGTAGTACTTTGCCAGCTGCTATGGGCCATAACATTGTTCCTATTTCTCACCAGCTGTGTCTGCGCCCTCCACATCTCAAATATCTGAGATTGCCATCCTTCTAGAAAACTCAAATACTTCAGACGTAACTTATTAAAATAGATCTATGATTTTTATATTAGGATATATATCGATGGAGGATTTTGAGACTGGTTACATATGAAGAACCTTATACACCATTTTTTTTCTCTTCTGAATATAAGCAAGAATCGAAGAACTTCATCTTTTTCTCTCTCTCTCTCTCTCTCTCTCTCTCTAATGAGCAGTTCTTTTATTCATTTAGTGTACATTATGTTAGATTACTTTTTTATTGCTCAAGAAGTTTGTTTTTAAATCTTTGTAATTTAATTTAATCATAATTTGGGGGTTTAAATTTTTTATTTTTTTATTTTCTTAATGTATACTTTTGTAAACATTTAGAAAGGCCTTTTATTGACCTATTATCTTTATTGATATTTTTCTTTTCCTTTTTATTTTTTACATGCCACTTATATCATACTAGCTAGGATGCCCGGCTTCGCTGCGGTAGTTTTAATAACAGAAAAACTTTAAAATTAAAGGAAATATAGAATAAAATTAGCACTTGCTTGAAGCTTCGGTTTTAACTTGGTATCAATATTAAGATTCGAGAATTGCAAAGCCTGCCCAAATAAGGTACCCTATGTACTTTATAGGGGGTTGAAAATGGTAAATGAACAATTAATTAATTTTAATGCAACTTTGTCGAGTTATGCATCGTTTTTGAGGGTTTCTGTGATTCTGAATCGTATAAGCCCATTCCAAGCAGTCAGCAGATAATAAGTTATTAGATTATAGTTGAAAAATCAGATATCTCAGTTAAAAATATTATATTTCGAGAACAACTTAAGCGCTGACTACTGTGATGGTCCTATTAGATCAAGAACGATAGAAACTACCGAAGATTCATAGAAACTTTTTTTTAAGACCTTTCTTCCATTTCAACCTTCTTTAAGATATCCCCCCCGTAATTTGAGCGGACTCTGCAGATCTCGAATCTTACTACTATTTCAAAGTGAAAACCAAAATTTCATGAAGGCACAATTTTTTCACCATATTTCTTTTTTTCCTGAACTATGAGTATATGTTATATATTGATTAAATGTAATGTGTTGATCAGTAAGCCTTCTTATGAGAAAATTAATTTTTTAAGGAAACCAGTTGGTTTTCTAATAGATTGCAGAGATATAGAATCATTATTTTATTTTGAAAGCAAAGGATAAACTAATTATTATTGCTTAATTTTTTAGTAATTTAAAAAGAACAGCTGAAAAAATATATAACCTTTACAAGCTGAATTGGATGAATGAACAATAAACATTGAGTGAATCGCACCTTAGCGCTGGAGCCTGGAGCTCGAACTAAATATTTCATTCATTAACTCATATATCAATCTCAAATAGGCTACTTACATAGTGCGAGAGGATTAAAATTCCAGTCCTTTTCTCTTTAATTTTACACCCTTTAGAGAAAAACGGAAACCTTCTTCTCCGTTAGAGGTTATATGGCTACACGACGACATAACTTACTTAATTGTACTTGGAGTCGTTTTTGAGCCTTATCGGCATGCACATTGTACACTTTGCTTTATAAAATATATTGATTATTTATTAATTTATATAGTAAACAATTTTTCCTTATACAGGCACCCACCTTACCACTTTCCTTACAATCCATTTATCTCGTCTCAGCTCACTTGAAGGGGGGTGGGACTAAAATCTCATCGGTTTGTGTTTCGATTGCGAAATGCCCCTCACCCCTACAATCTCTATTAATATTAGCACTATTCAATTGTTTCTCTATTATATTTTCAGAATCCAAATTTTTACCGCTATCAGTGATGATCGCATTAAGAAATAAGAGCCGCAATCTGAGAGGGTTTGAAACAAAAAGAGAACTGTATGAGTTACTATTTGCAGTAGGTATCTATCAATTTAATAATAATCCAGTATGAACTTGTTGGTCATATCAAGTTTGATACTCTAGGGCTCGCATACGGTCTCTATAACACTGAGTGGTTCTTTGGCTTACTTGGCAACTCTTCCTGAAATACAGGAAAAAGTTTGGAAAGAACAACGTGAAATATTTGGTACTAGCGACAGGGATCCGAACCTTGATGATCTGAGAAAGATGTCTTACATGGATAAGTATGTTTCTAGAAAGAATTATGTCTAGTTATGATATAATCTTACATTTAGCATTAAAGAGTCAGCAATAATTATATGTAGGGAAGAGCGGGGTTGGTTGGCCATTGGCTTATAATTTCTGTCACACCTGTTGTGAAGGCTCCACCATTGTACCATGTGACCTGCTCGACCTTGGGAGTCTTGTCCTGAGTTTTCAATCCGATGCTGACAGTGTAGATAAGAGTGTGCTTCATTGATTGATTTTACAACATGTAAGTAAATTTTTATATTTTCAGTAAAGTTGGTTTAGAGGCATGGAAAAACATTTGACTCCGATTCTGTTCACATAGCCACAAACTCCTTTAAAAAACCTAACCTTTCAACTAACCAGTTTCTTGTTTGATTGTTCTCCCTTATACTGGCAGTCATCTTTCATATGATCTCTCCTGTGGGGTTAGTTGGCTCTCTTCAACTTTTTTTTTGGCGCAGTAGCCATGCACTAAAGCAAGGTAAACATAATCGAAGGTGAAACTACCAAAAGTCTTTAGTTCCAGTAAGGAGGATGAGAGCAATTTTTCTTATGCAGAAAGTGACGACAGTCTAAACTTCTACCTTCTTCTATTGGCATTCTATTTTCCCTTAAAAGCTGTTAAAAACCGATTCAAAATTATTATACGTTAATAGTGCAGCTTTTAATAACAATAATATGTGTCAGGCAGTACTTGAATGAGATGGCTAAACAACCCCAACATCTAGGCCAACCTGCCCCACATAGTGGGTTAATTGGCATACTCTGGATTGACGAATTCTTCAATTTTCTATGATCTTAGTATTAAATATTATGGTGTGAAAAAAATACTTGAAGTACTCTAATACTTGGAGTTTACAGTGGTATCAGCCCCATTGGGATTATATTAACAGGAACGACTCAACGATCAAAAAAGTGAAAACTGTTGCCAACCAACCTCGCTCTCCCCTACATATTTATATATATACATATATATATATATATATATATATATTTATGTTTTTCCTTCTATGGTAGCCCCAAAGAAGGTGAGTTTATTGAGTAATTTTATATGCTCCATACCTATTTTTTAAGCACATTACATTTATTACATGTTATATTATATATTGAATAATTAGAGCACATTTTATACCAGAATTATGTTATATTAAAAACAGAAACAAATTATAAGAAAAAATAACAAAAAAGTAGCGATATAAATAACATTAATTAAGTTTAAAAGTATGTTAAAGAAATTAAATTCAAGAAAAGTTAGAAATAACAAAATAATAAATAAATAAAAAATGAAAAAAAAATAAGTATATACATATACTTTTTTATTTTATTTTATTTATTATATACTCGTACATACATATAGTCCTGATTTTCATTTTTTTAAGGTTCTTAAAAGAAAGTTTGAGGTTCCTCGGCCCTGGATTGATAGGAAAGCATACAACAGGTGAAGTAAAAGCAGGTGAGCTAAATGTTATAAATGTTATAATTAACTATTCAAAAACAATTACAAACTTTGCATACCACTATGATCCTTCCGAAATTCTTGCCAAATTTAAGAATACAATAAATAAAATACAGAATTTCAATCGCGATGAATATGATGCCATGGTATCAGAATTCCTTAAATTTCTACGTAATGCTAATAGTTAAAGGCCGGATTTCGTGCAGTAAAATTTTTAAAAACGTGCAATAAAAATTAGCCAAACGTGCAAAAACGTGCAATAAAAATAAAAAACACTGACAAACGTGCAATTCAACCTTCTGCTGTGTGAAGAGGTGGTGTATAATTAAGAAAATCAAATATTAATTTAACATATTTATATAATTATTGCTATATACATATGTGCTTACAAAAACTACAAAAAAATTGTTTGCTAGGAATCATAATTAAACAAAACTAATAATATATATATAGTAAAACATAAATTTTCGTAATTTTCCTCTAACTATATTAATTTATCAAATAGAAATTTCTAAAATTTTATGGTATTAAAATTTACAGATTATGCGTCTGCGGCATCTTCAAGAGTAGAAACAAACTCTTTAAAATTATTAAAATGATCTGAATAAAATAGGGCTGCCTCCATCTAAGTTCCCATCTAGTTATCACAGGTTCTGGGGGAAGGGGGCAGTCCATACTATTTCTATAAGCTGTAACGCGGTGAGGAGCTTTTAAAAATATTTTTTCCCATTATTAACAAGTTTGTTGATATTTCGGAAAATTTCCCTCACTTTTTCAGCAACACGGTTTAAATCATGCGCTACACAAGTTACATGTACCATATTTGAATAAAAAACTTTTAATGCTTCTCCAGCTTTTACCATATATGGAGCGGCGTCGCTAACAAATAAAAGGATTTTATCTTGGTAGGATGTTTGACAGAAAAAATTTGCTAAACTGTCGTTCACAAATCGAGAGACAGTCTCGTAGTTCGTTTTTGGAAGCTGCTTACATGAAATGAGGTATGGTTTGGGTTCAATCTCCGGGTGTAGGATTCCATCAATTAAACTGCAAATGTTAAGTCCCCTTGGGTCTGTTGTTTCATCTACCATGATGTAAATATAATTATTTTCAACTATTTTTCGTATTTCTTCAACAGAATGTTTAAAACAGTTTTTGAGGTAATTTTTTTCTTAGGGTGTTCTCGTCAGGAATGTTTTGTTTTGTGTATTTTTGCTAAAAACACTTAAAGGGCTTGGACTGCAGTTTATTGAATGGAATATTGGAAGCGACCATGGCTTAACATAAATCGGTAAAAACTGTTTGTTTATTGTCTAACGACGAGCAGCTTTGTTTGTTGTTATTGTTGAATTGGAGCTCGCTTGGATTTTTGTGCTGCAGTTAACTGTGTGTGCCCACCTATAAAAATAAAAAGATATTGGGAATAGTCAAATGCTATCGTGTGCTACTTATGAAAAGATAGAATGTACTTACTTGAGTTGCAATGAGCATCCACTTTTTTTTCGATCGGAACCAATTGATTTATTGCAAGAAGAAAAAAAATTGTTTTCCCGTCTTATTTCAATTCTGGGTATGGTTTTATCCATTTGATTTTGGAAGATTGGCTTGCTGTCACTTTAGGCCATAGGTCAATAGTGAAAATTATTGTATGTACTTGTTTACCGAACTAAACTCAACTTCAGAATGATATGGAAATAAAGTAGGTGGGAAGGTTGAGTCAAATCAAGTTAGAACTTCTAAGAAAGTTAATACAAAGCTGTTCGACATAATACCATTTCCGTAACGAGTTCGAAGAAATATTTTGAAATCATGAATAATTTTTTCTTTCTTAGAAAATTAGGTAGAAAAATAAATTATAAATACATACATATACCGGTATTATTGTTGGTGATTTTAAAATAAATCATAATCTATTCTCTATAATAAAAATTAAAAAAAAAAATCAATATTTTTAATGAAATACCAAAAAGTGCACTTTCGTGCACTAAAAACCTAAAATGTGCAAAGTTGTGCAGTAACCCTCAAAATGTGCAATTTCGTGCAAAATAAAACTTACATATGTTAATCCGGGTGCCTTAATTCGTGTGAATAACTTGTCCCCGATGGATTTCAAGCAACCGAAAAAAAAGTGCAATTGCACGAGAATCCGGTCTCTACTAATAGTACACTCCCGGGCCCGAAACATCCTGCCACGAAGTATTATCAGATGCGACAGAAGAAAGGGAAAAAGTCTGAGAAGGAAGTCCGAAAAGGAGCAGGTCAGGTTTCAAACCCACAGAGGGCAAACAAAGCTGATAGGGAGAAACGAAGAGAGCAATACAAGTATGAGGAAGCTCAATATAACTATTACAATAGGCGTAGAAAAGTAGTTATTAAAATTATGAACACTGACGCTCCCAAACAGTGCTCTATCAATATCAATAAAATTGAAGAGCATTTTAAAGCGATATTTCAAGAAAACAACAATATTCAGAGAGAAAAATACGATTGTTCTCCAATCAAACCCGACATGGGTAACATCGAGGTTAAGTTAGTCCACAGAGCTATCAAATCTACCCCAATAGATGCCTCTCCAGGAAAAGATGGAGTTCTAATTAGAACTGTAAAGTATCTAAATATCGCCCATATTATAAAATGCATGACAGAAATCCTGCTCAAGACTTCATACGTTCCGAAACCTCTTCGTCAAGGACGGACAATCCTAATTTACAAAGGTAAAGGATCCTCTTCCGAAATTTCTTCATGGCGTCCTATAACCATTTATCCTATTATCAGACGGCTCATGGAAAAGGTCCTCGATTATCATTTAAGACAACAAATAGATTTTCACGCTAGCCAGAGAGGCTTCGTCAACGGGATGCCTGGCTGCCATGTGAATGCTAGACTAATTGAAGCTGTTATTAAAAGCGCTAAAGCAGATAACAAGAATGGTGTCATAGCATTTCTTGATCTTTCAAGCGCCTTCGATAATGTCGGACATGCACATATCGCCAAAACCTTAGAAGCAAGAGGGGTCTCAGAAGATCTTAAGAAAGCAGTAATTTCCCTTCTTACTAATAATATCGTTAATATTCACCTTGGAATTTCCAAGACCCAAGAAATGAGTATTAATAGAGGTGTTCCCCAAGGTGGACCACTTTCCCCGACCTTATTTAACATTGCCATAGACCACTTATATAGAGAAATATGTGATCCACATTTGGCGAATAGTTTGGGCTACCCTCTAAATGAAAATCGAGATCGGATTATTGTGACGGGATTTGCGGATGATCAAGCAATAACTGCTTGCGATATTCCAGCAGCTGAAAGAACTATAAATATGGTATCTCGAATCTTCAGGGAGATTGGTCTTTCTATTAATCCCAAGCAAAAGCTCTGCCATTAATATAAATAAGGGAGTTCTTGTGGGCGGTACTCTTTCTTTAGAAGACGGGAGTAAAATAAAATGCATTGAGGAAGGGGAAGTCATTAAATATTTGGGAGTCAAATTCTCAGGGGAGATTATTTTTAACGAAGAGGCTGTCAAAAAAATTAACGAAAATATGGAAAAGCTTACTGCATCAAATCTTTTGAGACCAGATCAAAAGCTAAACATCCTAAATCAATATATTTTCCCGATGGTGACGTACCACCTTCAGACAGCACCATTGACTAAACTTAGTCCAACAACTCTCGAAGGAATTGACATTATGCTAAGGAGGAATGTAAAGGCTATGATAGGACTACCAGCCAATAAATCTTCGGCCATGCTTTATGCGCCGCGTAGATTTTGAGGTCTGGGCATTCTGAAATGCGAATGGGAGGCTCCTCTACAGCAATGGTCAATAGCCAAGAAACTGTCAAGAGTTAAAGATGAGCAGTTCCAGCCGATATTCAACTATGAGGAAGAGGCAAAACTGTGTGCCAAAAGACTTGGTTTTGTTATAAAAGGCACAGAAGAGTCTCTTGGCTCTAAGAAGATACGGCAATTTCTTCGGGATAAGTCGTTCACCGAATGGAGCAAATGCAAATGGCAAGGTTTAGGGGTCTGTCATTTTCGGGAGAATCACAAAGCTAATAAGTTTATTTACGATAAAAAGATTCTCTCGGCCTCCGAATGGACCAATGCCATTAAACTAAACACAAATTATGCCCCTCTGCGTGCAGTTCCTGGAGCTGGCGGACAAACCGCAGGAGAGGTTGGACTCCTCTGCCGTAAATGTGGCAGAGAGAACGAGACCCCATCACATGTGCTGGGTAGCTGTCCACATAACCATCTTCTGATTAATCGTCGCCATCACAGGGTTAAACACGCCATAATGGAGATGCTGGCTGAAAAGGGGTACAAGTGTCTGGAGGAAGTATATGGCATAGAAACTGACGGCTCCACCCGATATGCCGATATAATAGCATACAAGCCAAATGGTAAGGAGGTGTATATATTAGACCCAACCGTTCGCTACGAAACAAACGACAGCGAACAGGCCGAAAAAGTAGATAGGGATAAGAAGAAGATCTACGAAAAATGCATACCCTTCTACAAAGATAAATTTTATGAAGAAGTAGGTGATAGGGAGTTTAAAGTCACAGGGTTGTGGTTTGGTTCGCGAGGAACAATTGGCAAAGTAGCGAGAAAATTCTTCGACGTGGTGGGAATTGACCAAGATAAACTGACCATCCTAGCTGAATCAATTCTGATTGATTCATTAGGTATTATAAATAATCATATATATAATTGACAACTGCTTAGCAGGCTGCATTATTTATGTAAACAATGTAAATAAGTGATATTTATTATATTTTATATTTTATTATATTATATTTTTTATTTCAACTTTCGCCATACTTTTTCTAGCCTTGCTTCTTTTCCGGCTTCCATCAATACAAAAGCATTGATGGAAGCCGGAAAAGAAGTAGGGCTAGAAATAAATACGGAAAAAACAAAATATATGGTTTGTTGTAGAAACGGCGACAATTTTGGCGATATTGAAGTAGAAGAGGAAATATTCGAAGCCGTTGAGAAATTTAGATACTTAGGATCTACTGTAACTAGAAAAAACGAAATCGAAGAGGAAATTAAGGCTAGATTAAAGGCGGGAAATGCTTGTTATTTCTCGGTTGCAAAATTACTTGGGTCACGCCTTTTATCCCGAAATTTAAAAATTAGGATTTACAAAACTATAATTCTTCCGACTGTTCTTTACGGTTGTGAAACATGGCCGCTTACAGTAAGGGATGAGAAACGCCTTATGGTGTTTGAAAATAAAGTGCTGCGTAGAATATTCGGGCCGAAGAAAGATGAGTCAACAGGAGAATTTAGACGGCTACACAATGCGGAATTGCGTGAGCTTTACCCGGTTAATGTAATCGAGTCTATAGCTGCGCATCGGTTAAAGTGGGCATGCAAAATGGCGAGTCTTAGTAGTGAATGAATTCCTAAAAGATTGATAAACGCTTTGCCGACTGGAAAACGACCGAGGGGTAGGCCTAGGCGAAGGTGGGAAGATTCGGTGAAAGCAGATCTTGTGAATTTGGGATTGGACGGTGATAGTTGGATGGAGGTATGTAGGGACCGATTGGTGGTGTCGGCGTCGGGCCTTCGGGTCTGTTAAGCCTTATTGTATTGTATTGTATATTTTTTATTATATTTACTATATTTTAGCCTATTATAATTGCTTTTGTATTCAGCAACTAATTAGTTTTCACTTAATTTTCTTTTGCGCTTGCGCTACTAAAATATGTATTTTGTACTGATAAGAAAGCTGTGTTTTTAAGCAACTCAATATAATTGAGCAGCCCCACTTTTGTCATATATTTTGATAATAAAGTGTTTCTCTCCATTAAATACTTCTTATTCTTAAAAAAAATCACTTGATTTTGATGTGAATGAACTTCTATACCCTCGCTAATGCCCTCAATAATTAATAAATAGTTAACTTGAGAAAGCATTTGGAACTATGTAGGACACAAGAAGTAGCCTGGAAAAATTTATTCTTAGCTATCCTATTTCAAAATATTTAAATTACTAAAACATCCATAACTTCTTATCCATCCCCATATGTCTAACTTCCTTTTCTAATGTCCATTATCATCTTTATTCTTTTTTATGTGAATTATATGTAGATTATTTTTTTTTTTTTTAATGTACTTCTAGTTAAATAAATTAAACATGTAGAAATAAATATATTGTATATATGTGTATATTAGTAATTTTGTTTTTCTTTGTGTAGTAACCCTATGAAAGGACTGCTTATTACATGAAAAATGTGTTAGCAATTTGTTAATAATTGTAGAGGTGAGAGATCTATATGATAGGTTAAATGATTATCAGGATTTTCAGTTAAAACTTTTTTATTTTGGAAAGCCAAATGTAGTTTATCATATCCAGTGCTCCACGCTTAATTGCAACAGTTGCTATAACGGAGAAACCAAAAATTATTTTAAAAATGGATTTACCAACATAAATACAGTATTTCCACGCATAATTCCTCAACATCTAAATTAGCAGAACATGCCATTGCTCACAACCATTCCTTTGACTTTGAGAACCCTTCCATATTAGCTACTGTACCAAACCACAATAAACGTCTCCTCTCAGAATCCATATTTACCAGTTTGGAAAACAACTAACCCTGTAAATCATAAAACAGATAAAGAAATAATTTCATCCACTTACTCTAACATCTTCCACATCCTCAAATCCTAGTTTTGATTTCATAGATACCCGCAATTATCGATGTACCTCTATATTATTATTATCTTTAGTATTGTATAACTTCCTTCTATATATTTTTCAATTTTTTATGCATCGTTACCTTATGTATTTTGTTAGTTTTTAATATTTTATTTTCACTTAGTTGTCATGTAATCTTTCACTTCAAAAAGCTTTGGGTTTACCCTTAATAAACCTTTGAAGTCGGCAAACTAACCCCCTACAACTACCTCTCACCTTATTTTACCTTGAGTCTTTGTCTCACTCTGGACTCAGAAGGTAAATATCAGATTTTATTTTTCTTGCTAACCAGCCATATTTTTAAATTTTTATGTATAATGCTTACCATCTTTTATATTTTATGAGTTTTGTAAAGTTTTCATTTATTGTCATCTTCTAGCATAGATACTCATATATTTGTTTTCTTTTAGCCCTGATGAAGATCAATAAGCTGGATCGAAATGTTGGCTTTCCAAAATAAAAAAGTTTTAACTGAAAATCCTGATAATCATTTAACCTATCGAATATGTTAATAAAAAATTGAAGAACATTAGTATGATGAAAAATACATATTAAAAATTCTAACAAACATTAAACTAAATAAAAAATAAAAAGGCAACAAGAAATTACTTACTCTGCCTGTCCCTGGTTGGTCAGTAATTCTGACAGTTATGATAACTTTAAGGAAGTCTGTCTTGAATTTAAATTATGACACTCACCTTTTGGTAACTTTTCATTATTTTCTTCACTATTTGGGTGACCCACCACTTAAATTCAAACTGGATATTTTTAAAAAAAATACCGTCCTTCATGATATAATGCTAGAAACTCAAGAAGAGGTTGATTGATTGATAACGCTAGAAATCTGAAGAGGTTAACTTTTTTAATATTATGGAGTCCCCCTTCCCTCACTCGAACTGTAAAACAAATCTATGATCATGATATAAAATGCTTTGGTGGGGGTAGGAGCATGAAGAAGTGGTTGTATTTGACTTGGAAAAAGTTTCATTGCATTTTTTGAGGTGAAGACGCACTAAATTCTTAAAAAATTAGCAGCATAAATTTATTCCCTTAGACATTAATACCTTATGTTCACGTCAGCAGGTGAACTAAATCAAATATCGAACACCAGTTCAAACCATAGGTTTGATTTTTCCACTGGATGATTTTTTTTTTTTTTTACGGTTTCAAACTGGTTTCACCAAATTGAAACCATAGGTCAGGATTTTTCCGTCTTAGTCCAGCCCTCTTCCTCTAGAGGTAGAGTGACTTACAGTAATTTTTTATTAAGAATAGACAATTATCAATTGATATGAAATTGGATTATTATATCGATTTGAGTATATTTAAGAATATTGATGTAATCACTTACTTTTTTTAATCTAATTCTATTGTTTTCTATCCAATAGGTGGAGTTACAATTCCAGCTGGAACAGTGATCTTCTTCCTATTGGATAAAATTCGATTTGACCCGAAGTTTTGGCAAGATCCCCATGTATTTAATCCAGAAAATGCCTTTGAAGACAAGCCAAAATATGCCAATACTGCCTTTGGTGTAGGTGTTAGAAGTTGTCCCGGTATGAAAATGTATATATATATATATATATATATATATATATATATATATATATATATATATATAAATATAATTCTCTTTAAAAATAAAATGTTAAAATTAATGAAAAATTATAAACTGTGTTTACCCTCATGAAAATAATTACATTAATGTATATAAAGCTGTATTAAATACAGCTATATTAATAAATTAACATCATATTAAATTTGATTCTGTTTTACTTAGATTATTTTTTAATGATTTTTATATTAAAATTTCAGTGAAGTGACCGATAATGTCAAAGTGAACTAAGGTCTGCTATATTCTTTCCAAGTTAATATATCCCACTAATATAATTTTATTTTCTTCTTTTTTTAGGTATGTACTATACACGGCAAGAACTGAAAACTATCATTTCTATAATAATAAGAAAATACAAATTAATTTCACAACAAAAAGTTGAAGATTTTAGATTTGTATCGCAACTTATGCGAGAGATTGTGAACCTCAAGCCAATACAAGTTGAACAGAGAATATTTTAATAAAATATTAGTGTTACTGTCATCTGTATTTGAATTTTTATTTGATAAATATTGTATTTATGTTTAAAATACATTATATGAACTCATTGGATTCAATTTTAATTTTAAAAACTATCGAATAATGCGGAGACAATATTGTCATCATATTTATAATCAGTAATCAGTAATGGACTAACACAGTTAACATAAAAATTATCTTTATGCATTTATTTTTCTGGTATACCATCATTTTATCTCTCTTGAAAAACAAGGAAATAAAATTATGATAATTTTTCAAATTGAAGTCTGAAAATGGTCCAAAAGGCATTGGTGTGGTCCATGAACATCATGCTCAGTTAAAGAATTTAAAAATTCAGATTCATATTGTCTGTGTAAAATTCTCTTTCATTTGAAACTTTATTCTTCAAAATCCTTTGCTAATAACCTTACTAATACCATAAACTCTATTAATAATCTATACATTCTTCAACCTGTTTATGTGTTATTAATATTTTAAGTTGGGTTACATCTAACTGTCTAATGGTTTCAAATGTGCCAACATACAATTTGATTCACATATTATAAATTATTTTGTAGGATCATATATTTTTATAAGCATATAAAAAAAAACCAGGTGTTGGGTGCGGCTGAGTTTCAAACCGTGCATCACAGTGTTATGAAACTGCATCTCAACACCCAAAAATATTGGTAGGTTCAGGTGGAATGGGTTTGTTTATACTCTAATAACTGACAACTTTGCACAGAACTTTAAATTTGGTCTAAAATTGTACATATTACTCTGCATAAAGTCTTTAAAAATTTTCAATATAAATCAACAAAAACGAGAAAATCGAACATGAAGTTCTACACAGGTGTTTTTCAAAGTATGCCAATGACCATACCATGCTAAATCATCCAGTGCCAACAGCCGCCGTTTAGTCATTTGAACTTTTGAGATATTGGAATTTCGAAAGAATGTTTTAGCTCAAAACCAAATGGTATATGTAAAGGTTTTACACATTTTTTTTTTTTCATTATTTATTGGACTAAAGCTTTCAACATAGTTTCTGAATTTAATGTGTAATCATCTGATACCATAATTATGAGCATTTGATTTTTGACCATGAAAATAAAATGTTTAAACATAAAAATTAATTTTTAAAAAATAATTTTATCTGAAGAAAAAAATAGGTCATGGCTGGAATGGGTCTCTAGATCATTGATTACCAACTGAGCTACCAAGAATCCGTACCCCCGCCATTTCAACCTTCTCTCTTCAATGATCCCAAGAACTTGCTGTGATCGTATCAGAGAGCTATAGGATGGCAACAGGCAGTTTCTTGGTTAGTAGGATCTACTTAACAAACAGCAGTGAATGGTTTTTGCATTCTCATTCACTTCCACCATCTTTAAAAATGTAATGTACACTCTAATTAGACTAAGGTTTTTTTATTGGGTGCGTATGAAATATCCTGTTGAAGTTTGGTGCTTCAGATATAATTTATTTAGATAATCACTACAGTTATCTAAAATAATATGGATTTTCATAAAGTTACCATAGAGCTGGAGTCATTCAGATTCATAATAACTCATTGCTCATAAGAATCTCAACCACAAAAGAACAAGTAGCTGAGAAGATACCAATGGCAAGGACCAGAAAAGCGGATGACAAGCTTCCTAATGTAAGTGGTGTTGCTGGGTTCTTGTAATCCTTAGAAGGAGTAAGATCAGTCTCCGGAATGAACTGGCGGAGCGCTGGATCCAACATTAAATTACTTCGCACAAAAGCTGCTGAGATTCCTCCGGAACGCAACCGAGAATCTGCCAGTTTTAATGCGGGGCTATAAGCTGACCCGACTGGGAAGATAGGCCTAGATCATTATTATAATATAGTGAACATATTTAATGACAAACAGATATTTACATTAATTCATAAATAATTATTATTTATTACAGACTCAATGCTTTCCTAAAATAATTCTTTTTTGCTATTCCTGCTAGCTTCAGAATATAACATTTTTGAGAGTAATTGAAGTAGTCTAAATTTGAATAAATCTGCTAGCCCAGGAGTATATCTGTCTTTGCCAATAAGGTTTATCGTGACCATTGGCAGATCCAGCCACCTTTCAGCAGCAGCATCCAATACCTCTTTACAATCCCACCATTGTAACAAAGTTACTGTTTCATGTTTTTAATAATAAATTGACTTTTTGCATTTCTTATTTATTTGATAGAATAATATAACACAAAATTCGTAACTCACACAAAACATAAAACCATTCATATATCTTATAACCTTCAACACATATGATAATTACAAATTAAATAATAGCAAAACAATGATAACAATTCCCAACAGTTACTAACACGTTAACTGCTGAATTTCTATGTAACTCATAGTAAGTATTCTTTTCTAGAGTAAGATTACTCGCAATTTGCTTAGGAGCCATATTTTTTTAACTTTCTTTGATCTTCAAAAATTCTATTTGTTGCCCTGTTTAATCTATAAAAATCAAGTAAATAAATAATCATGATATACCTTTGAGTAATTAATCCACTATTTCTTTATTCAAATTCTGTAGATATATTATTTATTTATATATATATGGTAATATACCTTACCTTTAAGTTTTCTATTTCTTACTCCAAAAAATATAAATGATGAACATCTTTTGGCAAGCTAAAATTATTATTATAGATCTGTATCCCAGAGGTAAAGGATTCCATATAAATTTTCTTTATTATTATATAGATCCATGTATGGTTTCAAGAAGTCAAGCTGGGATAAATTAAGATATGTAAAATAAAAATCCTGGCTTTTTTCCAGGAAAGCCAATATTAAGTAACTTTGAGGAACAGCTTAATAGAAGTTTTTCACATTGTTATTGGCACTGATAAGTAATCGGAAGTATTTGTTACAGTATTCAAGACCATGGTATTAAGTTTAATTTAATGCAAAAATGGACATTGTGTCCAGCAATGAATTGTAGCAATGACTTTTGGTTGACCTTGAGATTTGTCTTTAATTTATTTAACACAAGAGGTGCACATTGTGATTTTCTTTACTGTAGCCCCTACTAGCTTTAGACCCTTTTTAATTATTTATACTGGGGGGGGGGGTCGATGTATATCACTTTCACTATTGTATGAATGGTGTGTCCTGTTTAAGATCTCAGTACATTACACTAAAAAACTATAATTACTATAAGAAATAATTCATGGTAAGTTATTTTCATTATTTGCGACTAAACTAAATGGGGCAACTCAGTTCGTAAGACAGTTTGCTCCTGTTTTGACGGGCCTGTTAGCTTATGGCAATGACAAATCATTATTCATCAGCCATGGATCACCCCAGTAATCCAGAAATCCTCCTTGTCAAACACATGAGCTGCACAGTGAGTTTCTTAATGGAGGGACCTGCAAGTTGAGCTTGATCCTATCTTAATCATCTGCTTACTCAACCATTTATTTTTTGCTCTGACCTTTTATAGTTGGGGTTTGAAAGGATTGTATTAGCATTGAATTTCTTGAGTTTACTAAGTCTCCTTAGTATTAATTTATTTATTAAGAAAAAAAAATCATACCCAGATAAGAAATTTTGGTGACATTCACTATTGATTTCAAACTTTTGTAATAAATCTTCTGGTGGTAGGGGAGAGCTCAAGAAGAAGAAGATATCGTGAACCATTTCACCTGACACGAGAAACTTCCCGGACTTCATTCTTTCAACAGTTTCTTTGAAGGTTTTACTAAGCCTGAATCTGCCATATGTCCAAGCTCTCCACTCATCACTCTGATCCTAGAATTAAAGAAGAATCAATCATTGTTCTACATTTTTTTAATGTAAATAATAATTGAAATTGAATCATAGTTAAACCTTTAACAAGCTTTAAAAATAAACATTAGTTACATCTATAAGAACTAATGTACTGAATATTTGTAACGTTTATTCAGATTTAATAGGGAGAAGTGGTCATGGAAGTTGTCTCCAGCTATCCTGAAGTTGTGGATACAGCGTAATATGTATGAATAATATGAAGCCATTTAGAAATGATGATTGTAAATCAACAAAAAGAATGGGTAATTGATGAGGAGAAATATTACGAGGTGATTCAGAAAGAGGAAACCGAAAGAACTTTTTCTAAAATGAAAACAGGTAAAATTCTTAGAAAGGATGCCAGTCGAAATGCTCCAATTACTGGCCCATATGCCACGCACCGGTAGTCTAGAAATTGTACATCTCCATTCTGGAAAGTCGACCAAGGCCACTTGTGGAGCACCTGATTGGAGAAGAGCAAGCTGGGTTCCCATCACGTCTTCAAACCTAGGACCAAATCTTTTCGATCAGAAATCCTGGAACCGAGATGAGAATATGTAAAAAAAGAACCAAGAAAACATTTCTAGGACGTAGAAATCTTAGCCCTGTAGTAATACAGCTGAACTCTAGGCAGACGATGTTACAGATTCCGAGGAAAAGTATCAGCAGGCGGTGATATAATGGCATGAAGAAACCCTTCGAAAAGGGATGCTTATCAATACCAACAAAATTAAGACCCTACAATTGGGAAGGCAGCAAGAAGATAGACTCATATATTGTAATGGAAAGGATATGGAAGTTATGACAGACTTCACGTCCTTCGGTGCTGAGTTAGACATGTCAAGGAAAGTAGTCGCGGAAATATCAAGTAAGATTAGCAAGGTGAACGCAGTCGGACCGGGGTATCCGATCGTGATAGAGTGTTAGACTTTTATTTCGTGGCGGACCTATGGAATAAATCTCGATCTTGTCACCATGGATAGAGTAGGTTGATTTAACCTGTTGAATAACTCCCCTCCCCTCCCCCCAGTATGCCATACATGACCAGTAAGGGATACCGAATAATAAAAAAGCGGATAAACGGATTCTGTTATGAATATACTGTAGGGAAGAGAGAATTCCAGGAGATTAAACTCCGCAAAGTCAAAATTTAACCTTTCTATACTGTTATCGGGAGCCGGGTACTGACGGACCGGCAGCAGATCAGAATCTTACCTGCTGGGACGAAGTTCCTGCGAAGATTGGCTAGAAAAAAAAAAGAGATTGAATTCGCAATTCGTAAGATACTAGAGGCGGCCCCAATGAATATGTTAAAACCATGGAATATGTCCACGCTGACAGAAACTATAGGGGAAAGAAAAAGAAGAAGAAGAAGGAAGGAGAGGAAACAGCTTGGGTAGAAGAATTATAACAGAAGGAAAACACTAAAATGGATCGAAGATATAATGTTTTTGAGAACATAGGAACACTGGCTTGGGTCCTTATGTTGCCAACATCATTGTTGTAAAGAGGCCAGGCACGAAGGAAGTAAAAAGCAAACAAAAACATATTATACCTTATGCCATAGCAGCGCTGCGTATAAAACATGATTGTAGACATATTATTGAAGGAAAATTATTAAGGGCACAGTCGACTGGAAAACGACCGAGGGGTAATCCAAGAAAGTGGTTTTATTACATTAAGGTCGTTCTGTTGGGTTCAGGGTGGATTGTTGTAGGGAGCGATTGGCAGTGTCGGCCCTGAACTTCCGTGTATGTGAAGGTTTTATTATTATTAACAAAATCTTTTCATATTTGTAGAAATATTGAATATAATAACACATATTTTACCATATCATCATCAAAGATGGTTTCATAGCCCGAGCTAGAATATGGGGATCCATAGGTATATCCTCTATCGATAAGATCTCTTAAGGTTTTTGGCCTTTCCTCGTAAGACGGTATGACCAGCATTGCACTGAGGGATCCCCCAAAGGCAGCTGTCAGAACCATGGTCGACCAAATCCAGCTGTAGAAAATCGGCGCCTCCGCACCTCTCCACTCCTGGCGCACCTGAGGTACTTGTACCAGTGCAGAAAAAACGAAGAAAAGCGTATGCCCTAGTGATTTATGATCTGAAAAAATACGAAGAAATATAATGCGAGGATATAAAAATGTCTTTTGGCTGAATGTGAGCAATCAATATCGTCATGGATACAAGAAACTTACTTTCCTGAAGTTCTGGATTAAGACTTAGCTTTAATGTCAAAGTCAATATAACTGGTACAAGTACAACAAAGGCGAAAATGAGGATCCATACCCAGCAATCAAAAACTTGCAGAAACAAACTCCATTCGTAATTAATTCTTTTAGGCCTTGGAATAAGATATCTGAATAGATTAAACTTTATTAGAGAAAAGCTTTAAAATTTAATAATAATATTAATAAGGGATTGTAAACATTATAAAAACTGACCTGAAACACCCTCTTCCCCAAGGCTCCAAAAAATCTGATTCTTCGACCATGCCGGCTCTGTACCATATACCTCCAACAGCAGCATCCACCTTCCCCTCGATGGCTTCCGATTGGAGACCCTGCAACCTTATAGTTCCGTTCTTGTGGAAGCTGTCCCACCTCATGTTCTTCGTTACCACTGGTCGGAGACCCACGGATTCACATAACAGGAACAAGTACATCAGCTGAAAACCGTGGGTCCACTCTGGCGAAGTAATAAAACAAATTTAACAGGATTATATTTTAAATATCATGTAACTACATACAGACAACATAATTTAATAAACAAATATTCGGTATCGTAAAAAAAAAATTCCACAAGTGAAGCAATGTGAACATATCGTTTGAGGATAAAAGCCATTGAGGATATATACCATTCGAAATTGACAAAAAGCTATTCGTAATAACTAAAGCTCGGAATTCGTGCAGTAAAATTTTGAAAACGTGCAATAAATACTTCAAAACGTACAAAAACGTGCATTTAAAACTTCAAAACCTGCAAAAATCTATATAAATAAAGTTGAAATTCTGTTTGTTTGTTTGTTCTTTATAGAAATCCACACCGTTTGCCCTGAATTCTCCAAATTTCGCTCAGTGGTTCTTTGATACCAGTTGCGAACACCTGTCCATATTAAAATTGCATAACTTCAGCCGATCTTCAGCTGATATTCTTTATTGTTATAAAAATCATAATGATCTCACTTTACAATGTTTTTTTTTACGAAATCGACCGTTTCTTTAGAAAAATGTAATTCCCCGTGTGAAACCTGGATATACAGCTAAAATCTTTGTATATAAAGATGAAATTCTGTTTGTTCTTTATAGAAATCCATACCGTTCGTCCTAAATTCTCCAAATTTCGCTCAGTGGTTCTTTCATACCAGGTGCGACCACCTGTCTATATTAAAATTGCATAACTTCAGCCGATCTCTGGGTATATTCTTTATTGTTATAATAATGGTTTTGATCTTGCTTTACATTGGTTTTTACAAAATCAACCGTTTGAGTCGATAAAAGTTTATAGATTTTATAGATTTAAAAAATAAAATTCTCCGGGTGAAACCGGTATATGCAGCTAGTATGTAATAATAATGAATTGCTTGAAGATCAGGCATTAAATAATTTTTGTGAACAAAAAAAAGCTACTTTGGAATAAAATAAGTAGCGGAGAGTAAATTAAACATAAAGTTAAGCTTAAATAAAAAGAAATAACGAGGTCACCTGTGGTGTTGTGGTTAGCATGGCAACCTACAATACTAAAGATCGCGGGTTCAATTCCAGCGGTGGCCCTAGGATTTTTTAATGGGAGTAAAAAATCCTTAGCTATGCCGTCCCTCGGATAGGACGTAAAATGGAGGTCCCGAGCCTGTACGATGCCAGGTACTCGTTAAAGATCCCTATCCTAATTATACCTGGATAGGCAAAAATTAGGACTCCCACTGTAGCATCGTCCGATTAGCCTAAGCAACATAAAAATGGACGTTAAACAAACAAACAAACAAAAAGAAATAACGTTTTATGATGATTATGGTTGAGAAGATCTCGGAGATACACGCGCCCAACAGTAGAACATTCTTGACACGCCCGACGGAGGGCTAGATATACAAAACACTGCGCTACCATCCCTATTGAGTTCAGAATATTTTTCAATCCATCCCGAAATTTTCGAAGACACTTCCTCCAATTTTGGGCAATTTTTAGTAGCGATATACTCGACAGAAGCTAGTTTAATACCAGCAGAACAATGAGAATTAAGAAACAAAATGTAAACATCCAGGAACTGCTGAACCCTCAGTTCTTGGAAATTGGAGGTTAGTGTTTGTTTACATCTCCCAAGTTCCATTTTTTTCCCCTATGATATTCACATCTATTTTTCCAGTATTGTTTTGATATGTATTTAAGACAATTAAAATTTGTAATATTTTTTTTCTTCAAAATATCAAATGATGCAATTTCGTGCAGTAAACCCCAAAAAGTGCAATTTCGTGCAGTAAAACCCAAAACGTGCAATTTCGTGCAGTAAACCCCAAAACGTGCAATTTCGTGCAGTAAACCCCAAAACGTGCAATTTCGTGCAGTAAACCCCATAACGTGCAATTTCATGCAGTATAAAACTTCATTAGAACATCCCATTAGGCTTGATTCAAATAACTAACTTGAGTTCGCTTTATTCTAACTTACCAATAAAAAGATGCAATTGCACGGGTATCCGAGCTCTAGTAATAATAATAAAGGCTAAGCGAACCCGAAGGTTCGACGCCAACGCCACTAATCACTCCTTGCAAACAATTTAGCGTACTTCAAAGAGCAAATACAAACAAAAATAAGTAATGCCTGTGGGAAAATGTGTGAATTTAAGGAATGGCACTTTTATATTTTTTACATTGGGGGGACAGTCCTCCTTCTACCAAAATATTGGGGAAGCGGCGTCTCCCCTGCCCCCCCCCCCCCCGGCTGTGGCCCCCCTGTCTTGTACTAGCAATAATAAAAATTGTGTATAGTACTGAAGAGCGGCAGATGGGCGTGGCCTGTTTTGAGAGGTTATGTGACCGTCATGTTATCCAACTCCCATCGCCTTTTTTTCAGTTAAAAAGTGCCTTGATTGGCTTTAATAGATTCTAGCTTTCGACTCCCGCTCGCTGCGCTCGCTCTTCAGAGATAAATAAACCCTCATAAGGGTCCTTTTCAGTGGAGATCGGGCCTTACTTTAAAGGGCGCCTTAGTGAACGGCGCATAAGCCGCACTTCAGTACTCGTACCAAAAATTGAGAAGTACTCACGTAAGTAACCATGTTCGTCAGGGCGAGCGACTTGACTGTAAACAGAGAAATTGGTTGTGGCAATAGTAAACATCTTCTGTTTATAATCTGGCAACTTGATCAGTTTCTATTTACAAAAAAAAAAAAAAAAAAAAGGATAAGTATTGCATTCTTCATGTAATATATCTTCATAATGATCGAGTATTTATTGATTGTTACCTTCACTTGAAAGATGGTTGCTGCCTCAGTCTCATTCACTTCCTTTAACGAGTCATTCTCGAACGTCAGATATTTCTCCCCTAATCCATTCAATTCAGAAACCCACAAGAATTTTGATTGTTTGAAGTAATGGGATATCTTCTGTAGAGATTTTTCATTAGTTATACAAGGTTAATTGTTATTTTTTTCAATCATCATACTAAGTTATATAGCATATAAAAGTGAATATTCATAAAGTTTTGATTTAGTTTAGTTTAAAAGCCTGGTTTCCTGGTTTTATTTTGGAAAGATCAAACCTTGCTTCACTTTCTGACCACCAGTGGCGATTACAATGTAGCAAATAGTCCGGTTTATCTTGGGATGGTTATTATTCCTATTAGTAAGTGAATTACGACATTTTCATTTCAAGATTGATTTAAAAACTTAACCTTGTAAACAGGACTTTTTGGTTTATTGAAATTGCAAGGCGAGCAAATTGCAAAGTAACGTTTGGTTTCAAACTTTTTTCCAAAAGTATTACCGTTTAAACTGATAAGCCTTAAATTATAGTAAATCAGAATTCCAAAAGTTTTAGTAGTATCTAATTTGGAGCTAATCCTATGGAGATTAAATTTCAGCGTAAGGCTGAAAAAAAAAATCAAGCCCTAAAACCAACCTAAAAACTCTTATGAAAAATATCAGGGTGTCCAAAAAGAATATTCGGGGTTTGAAAGTTGAATAAAATCTCAAATATAGAATATCAAGTAGGATGTTTACGTTTTATTTAAACACAATGAACTGGAAATTTATTTAGAAAAAACAATATTGCCTAGGTGTCCACCATAACGCTGCTGGCACTCCTCGAATCTCAAACGCAGATTTCTAAAAACGCGTTGACACATTGTTCCTGAGATTGCCGTCATTTCTGTTCTGATATGTTGCTTCAATTGCGTTAGATTCGTCGGTTTCTTTTCGTATACCCTACTTTTCATGTATCCCCACAGAAAGGAGTCAAGAGGACTAAGATCGGGACTCCTGGGAGGCCAGCTAATGGTGCCTCTACGAGGAATCAGTTTGTTTTGGAATAATTCGTTTACCGTAAGTCTGAAGTACCGCAAATGGCCCCGTCTTGCTGAAACCATGTTCTAGAGTTATATCCTATAAACTCTTGAAGTTCTTGGGACAAAGAACCTCTTATCATTTCACAGTAACAAAACCCAGAATATTCTTTCTGGACACCCTGAACTTATTTAATTATATTACTTCTTAATTTGTTTTGACTCCCTTAACAAGTTAGGTGCGGCGGCGTATTTTAGGGGTATCCTGAATTAAACGGTATCGGTCCCCGGGGTCCGACTACTGGGATGAGCCACAGACGATATCGGGCGTCGGGGTCCGATGGGAATTTTTTGACGAAAGCGTTATTTTTTGAATGAAAAGTGAATTAAATGAGCGTCTCAGGGGCATTATCTCTTAGTAAGGATTGCAACTAGACATAATAGGCACTATCGGGGTCCGATACAGGATTTACGTCATTCTTTATGGAAAATAGCAATTAACTGCTGGACTTTTGAATTACCATCCATATTGATAATTTTTGTAATGTTAAAACGATTTTTTGGAGTCTATTACTGCTTTAAAACCACTCAATCTATGATAAAAAAATTTCCTTTTTAAAGAATTGAATTTATATAAAATAAAAAAAGCAAATATCAGTAAGTTTTATTTAGGTATATTTACAGACTTATGAAGAAGTATTAAAAAAAAAAATATTGTTTTCTTTCTCATATTTATGCAATAATTAAAGAATGTCAAAGAAATTAAATAGAACTATATATTATAAAATCAAACACATAAAATTAAAGATAACCATAAAGGTTGTCGTTGTAATATTATCGGACGCGGAAGGGTGATGCCGTCCAGTAGTCTTGTTTTATTACTCGGAGTCCGAATCTGAAAAACAACAGAATTTCATCTGTTAGTAACAGTTTCTTCACTAAAATGCAATAATCTCGGTAAAAACTGACTAAATTGGGTGTTTAAAGTGTTCGGATTATCGGACATTTTCATGGGGACGCCGGGGACCTATGCCGCAACTAACGTGTTAAAGTGTCATTTTAAATATTTGTAGCATAAATATGTGCTAAAGAAATAAATGAGAGAAAGAGACTATTGAAAAGAGATAATTGAAATGAAATCACCATGATTAAACTAAACATGATTAATCATCGTTTTGATTTAAGGAACAAGATAACTATTGTTCCACGCCTTCATTAGTTGTTTTTTGTTTAGTTTATTCTTAATTCTAATTTTTGCCACAAGGTTTGTAGAAGTTTCACTTAATCAGTGTGTAAAACCTTAAAGAACTCACTTTTTACTTTCACTTACCTATATATGAAATATATAGTAAGGGAAAGTATTGCGATCATGAAAAATTTCGACTTCTGGTTTTCAACGGAATAACACGTTTTGGGGTCCCCTGAGTCAAAATAACCAAGTCCCGCGATATGTTCTTTGTGTGTGTATTTGGTATGTATGGGTATTTGGTGTATATGTTTATGCCCGTGATGCGAAAGCAAAAATTTCATCAAAATTGGTCAAACGGAGGGGGTACTTTATTTAATTCTTTTTACGTTTTTTTCGATTTTCTCAAAAACGGCTCTAACGATTTTGATAAAACTTATCAAACATCAATATATAATATATATAAGTATTTGATGTATTTATATGCCCAAGATTCGACTCGTAAATTTTATTAAAATTAATGAACTGGAGGGGGCACTAAACTTCATACATACATACAAACATCCTTGGCGCTACAGCCCAGTTCGGGCCCTGGCCTCCAAAAGAAATCGCCCCCACTTATCTCTGCGCCGCACCGCATCCCTTCCAACCTGGTCCAACCATCTTGTCCGGGGTCTTCCTATTTTCCTTTTGCCCACTACAGCGTATTCCATTATTCTCTTTGGAATGCTGCTGTCCGCCATTCTTTGGACATGACCAGCCCAACGCAGCCTGCTAATCTTTATAAATTTAACTGCTGGGACATCCTTAAATCTTTCGTGCAATTCTCTGTTGGGTCTCATTCTCCAGTTACCATTTTCTCGTATGGGCCCATAGATCCTCCTGAGAATTTTTCTTTCAAAAACAGAAATCTTCTGTTCATCAGTCTTTTTTAGTACTCAGCATTCACAGCCGTATGTTAGTATGGGTCTCATTAGGGTTTTATAAAGCGTCACCTTTGTGTCCTTATTTATTTCCTTGGTCCTGAAAAGCTTGTTTAAGCCATAATAACCCCTGCTGGCAGGTAGGAATCTATTTCTTTGGAGGTGTTATTTTCAGTATCCACAAATGACCCAAGGTACACAAATCCTCGGACTACTTCAAATTTGTACCCCTGTATTTCAATATATGGATCATGCAGCTCAGACCCTGCAACCATGTACTTTGTCTTGGACTCGTTTATAACTAGTCCCATTCTCTTCGCGGCTTTCTCCAAAGCTGCAAAGGCCTCTTTCATGCCTGATTCTGATCTACTGATTATATCAATATCATCTGCATTGGCAAGAAGTTGGACGCCTTTAGTGAAAATATGTCCGCTTGTTTGTATTCCAGAATCACGTACCACTTTCTCCAGGCATATGTTGAAAAGAAGGCACGCCAAGGAGTCTCCTTGCTTCAATCCATTCTTTGTTACTAAAGGATCTGACAGACTGGACTCGATTCTAATTTGACATTTAGAGTTAGATGTGGCTACTCTTACCATTCGGACCAGCTTCGACGGTGTATTCATCTCCTTCATAGCTTTATATAGCATCTCTCTGTTTATGTAGTCATAAGCCGCTTGGAAATCTACGAATAAATGGTGTGTGCTTATTCCGTATTCCAAAGTCTTTTCCAGAATTATTCTAAGAGTGAAAATCTGGTCTGTTGTTGATTTTCCTCTCCTAAAACCACACTGATAGTCCTTTACAATTTCCTCTGCGTATGGAAGCAATCGACCAAATATTATATTTGATAGAACTTTGTATGCTGCATTCAGTAGTGAAATGCCTCTATAATTTTTACATTCAAACGGGTCGTTTTTTTTGAGAATTAGACAGACCACTCCATTGTTCCAGTCTTTGGGCATTTCTTCTTCTGTCCAGATCCGTTCCATGAGATGGGTAAGTTCTTTTACGAAATCCTGACCTGCACTCCTGAAAAGTTCTCCTGGCAGACCATCTACGCCTGCTGACTTGTTATTTTTTAGCTTCTCTATTGCCTCGCTTACCTCATCGTAGGAAGGGAGCAATGGAGCAATTCCTCCCTGTCATCCTCCGGCTCTTCCTCCCTCTGATCGTCGACTGTTTCCCTTGTACTATTCTCCTCGTTTGTAGCTAACAGTTCACTAAAGTGTTCTGTCCATCTTTTAATTTCATATTTGTTGTTAACGAGGTTTCCACTTTAATCGCTGCATGCGATAGAGCGAGGCTGGAACTTTTTTCTCATGTCGTTTACTTTCCTGTACATATCCCGGCTCAATTTTTTACTTTTGCACTCTTCCACGCTTTTGAGTTGCTCCCTCATATGCTTTCTCTTTTTATTCCTGTGCACCTTCTTTTCCAATCTTCTGAATTTTTTATAATCCTCCCGAGCAGCCCTAGTACACTTCTTTAGTATCATCAATTTATATGCCCTGTTCTTTATATTGATGATTTCCCTGCACTCATCATCAAACCACTCACTCCTTTGGCAGTACTGTTTGACGCCTATAGTTTCCTATGCAGCAGTAGTCAAGATACATCTGAGGCCATCCCAGTGGCTCTGTACTCCTTGTCCCACGTTGCCCGAATGCCGCCATGCCATAGTTTTCTTCAAATCTCTTTACAGTATCCTCTTCCTTGAGTTTCTCTGTCTTGTACCTAGTGATCCTCGTGCCTCTCACATTTCTACTGTTGGAGATCCTTGCTCTTAGCTTAGCAACTACCAGGAAATGATCACTGTCAATATTGGCGCTTCTGAATACCCTGACATCTTACAGATCTGATCTATCACGTCCATCTATTAAGATATGATCAATCTGGTTTACTGTGTTACCATCCGGAGATGTCCATGTGCCCTTGTGTATATCCTTGTGGTTAAACAATGTTCCCCCTATCACGAGGTTTTGATCAATAGCAAAATTCAGGAGTCGGAAACCGTTATCGGAATATTCGGAGTGCAGTCCATATTTACCAACATTATTGCACAGATGGTCCTTGCCTACTTTTGCATTAAGATCACCTATTATTATTTTTATATCATGTCTAGGGCTTCCAGAGCAGATGTTTTCCCTGAGTTCATAGAACTCATCCTTTTCTTCTTCTGATTTATCGTCTGTTGGGGTATGCACGTTTATTATTGTGTAATTGAAGAAGGTACCTCTCACTCTTATTTTACAGATCCTTGGAGTTAAGGATTTAAAATCAATTATGTTTTGTTTTATTTTGCGGCTAACAAGGAAGCCAGTACCGAATGTGTGGTCCCGGTCATGGCAGCTATAAAACACTGAATAATCCCCTCGGTCCATGATCCCACTGCCAGTCCATCTCATCTCCTGTACAGCCAGTATATCCAAGTTATATTTGAGAGCCTCATTCGATAGAGACTTTGGGCTCCAGGTCTATATAAAGAACGTAAGTTCCAAGTCGCAAATATGATGTCGTTTCGCCTTTTCCAAGTTCCAGTTTTTTTTCCAATAATCTGTCCGGCTTTCTTATTTTCTTTTGGTTTCGTTGCAATGGTGTTTTCCGAGGCGGGCCGCCAACCCTACGCTCAACCCCCAACCTGGAGGACCATGGGATTTATATTCAGAGCTCCCGTCTCCTAGAAGAGCTGTCTTAACAGGACTACCGAGCCTCTTCAACCCGTTCGCAGTAAACCACCTCTGGGTTTATGAGCGCCACCGTTGACATACAATGATGTTCATCCGCTACCGCTCTTATCATGTGCCCTACTGCCAGCATATGATATCCTGATAGGCCAAGTTCCCAATTAGCTCAAGATCGCCCCATCAGGACCTCTATCTCTCGTTAGTTCACCGTTTTTATTACTGAGACGGCTTAACAGGGCCCACCACGTGAAGGTGAGAGTTGGGGTTGAGAAGGAGAGGCTTTATAGTTCGCATCACTTCCCCATTAAGGCCCCGCACTAAACTTCATAACTTTTTTTCTCATTTTAAAGATTTTATTTTCATTAATCTAATCTTAGTCCGTGGCTGACCACCATTTTAAATTATTTTTAAATAATTTATTTTTTGAAGAGAAAAGATTTGGCTCCGCCGGGAGTCGAACCCGGGTCTCCTGCGTTACATGCGAGGATGCTAACCACTACACCACAGAGCTCGGCTGAAGGCAGAGCAAATCCTTCCTCCTCACTGATACCTACTCCACCTATCTCACAAGTTTTGTGAGTAGTAGCGGGAGGTGGACAAATTTTGTCCACCTTGAACCGAGCTCTGTGGTGTAGTGGTTAGCATCCTCGAATGTAACGCAGGAGACCCGGGTTCGACTCCCGGCGGAGCCAAATCTTTTCTCTTCAAAAAGTAAATTATTTAAAAATAATTTAAAATGGTGGTCAGCCACGGACTAAGATTAGATTAATTAAAATAATTTAAAAAATTGACTTATGTCAATAAATATCATAAATTGGACAAAATTTGTCCACCTCCCGCTACTACGCACAAAACTTGTGAGATCTCTTCAAAAAATAAATTATTTAAAAAAGATTTTATTTTCAATTTTCCCAAAAATAGCTTTACGATTTTAATTAAACTCGTCATGTTTAATGAGAATCAAGTATTCTTTAATATCAGGTAAGCTTTATCATCATTAAAATGTTTTGAGGGGGCATAGATAGGGAAGGGGTGATTTTTGTTTTCCTGTAAAATACTTTGTTTTTGATTATATGAAGAAATTATCATTCTCTCGTTTCACCTAAAAATCAGAAATGGCTAAATATGAGATATGAAAAAACTCATAAAACACGTTGAGCCCACACTGTACGCCTTTAATGACACATCATTGTTTATAATTAAAGATGTTTGTTCATTTAATGGAAATTATTTGTTTCATGGGAACTATATGAAGTTTTCAACAACTACTAAGAGTATAATATTGTTAGAGGACGTGCATTGCCGAATTATCGCGTGTAATACATTTATTTAATTATGAAAAAAATTAGTGTACTTTGAAGTTCATATCAATGACAAAGCAATTATAAGACAGGTAGAGAAATTTAAATATTTAGGGGCATATATTGATAAAGATAGATTGGGCCAAACAGAAATCAAATACAGAATACAACAAAGCAGGGAAGTATTAGGGTGTATGAATTCTTTTTGGTGGGACAAGAACATTTCCAACAGCAATAAGAAAAGAGTGGGTAAGATAATGATTAAATCAGTGCTATGCTATGGATCAGAACTGTGGATCTTAAACACTAATCTCAAAAGAAGACTATTAGCTGTGGAAATGGATTATTTGCGTAGAAGTGCCAGAATATCAAGAATTGAAAGAAAAACTAACAATGAAGTAAGAGCTAGAATGAACGCAAATGAAACAGTGATAGACAGAATTGAAAGAAGATCATTAAAATGGTACGGACATATGCTGAGAATGCCAGATCAACGGTGGCGAAAGAAGATTTATGAATGGAAACCACCTGGCAGACGTAAACGCGGAAGACCACGGCGTTTTTGGACAGACCACATAAACGAAATAATGGAGCGTCGCAGCATACGCAAGGAAGATGCACTGGATAGAGAGACTTGGCAGAAGATAACAGGAATACAACATAATGTTGTTATCAATTGATCTTTGTATTGATTAATCCTGTAATAATAAATAATAAAATAAATAGTGTACTTTAAAGAGCAAATACCTACAAACAAAAATAAGTAAATAAATGTGGAATATTGTGTGACTTTGAGAAACGGCATTTAATAAAACACGTCAATTTCTAATCAAAGTAAGTTGGTAAGTGAAAGTTGTGTGTTGCGCGCATCGTACCAGATTTTTTTTATTTATTTATTAGTTTTGGAAAAAATGCTTGTGGACTACATGTAGAGGCCGCTGTGGTGTTTTGCATTTCATTCCTATCAAACGGTCATTATCTGAAGAAAGAGAAAATGTAGAGCTTACTCACTTTGAAGTCCTGAAGTGAAGGCGGCTGCCAGGTGACCAAGATGATCCTCAGACCAGGCCTGGACGGCCGCTTCACACAGGACGGGGACTCGTGCAGAAGCAGCAGCGGACAGAGGACGGCCTGGACTGCGATGTAGGCCAGCGGCAGGAAGTGGACCAGCTCGCGGTGGAGGCCGGAAGCCGCTGGAGAGCCGTCGCTCTGGAGAAGAGCGCACTGGAGTCCGCTTGTCACTCCCTGCAGGCCGCCCATCACTGCGCTGTGCTGTGCGATTGAGCGCATCGATCGCGAACGATAATAGTGACGATTAGCTCCTTCCCTCTAATAGCCCCTTCTATTCAACATGTCACCTCGACCTGTCTAAGTAAAAATGGAAACTGTAAACAAGCGATCTTATCTTGTCGGGAAAGCAAACTCATTACCACCCGAGGAATAAGAAAAGTACTCACCTACATTAAATCACATACCATCAAATACAAATCAATAATAAGCCAGTAATTATTATTACATTTCAATTACTATCAAGCTGAGTACTAATTGGATCAAAAGCCTTTACCTAGGGAAAGTATTGCGATCGTGAAAAATTTCAACTTCCGGTTTTCAACGGAAATACACGTTTTGGGGTCCCCTGAGTCGAAAAAAACCAAGGCCCGCGAAATGGTCTGTGTGTGTGTCCGTGTGTGAACAGACTAGTTCAAAAACTATAAACAGTACAAACCTGAAATTGGGTATTTAGTGTATGTATACGCCTGCGATGTGACAGCAAAAATTTCATTAAAATTGGTAAAGGGGAGGGGGTACTTAATTTAAAATATTTTGTCTAATTTTTACTTTTTTCTAGATTTTCTAAAAATCGGCTCTAACAATTTTGATCAAACTTGGTATTTGATTTATGTTAATGCCCGTGATATGACAGTCAAAATTTCATAAAAATTGGTCAAATGGACGGGGCACTTTACTCAATAAATGTTTTCTCATTATCACGTGTTTTTTTGTTTACTCAAAAACGACTTTAACGATTTTGATCAAACTTGATATTTGATATATGTATATGCCCGCGATGCGACAGCCGAAATTTCATCAAAATTGCTGTAATAGAGGGGGCAAATTCTTTAGTAAATTTGTTTTCATTTTTAGGTGGTTTTTTTTTCTCTCAAAAACGGCTGCCACTATTTTGATCAAACTGGGTATTGATGTATGTATATGCCCATGATGTGACAGCCAAAATTTAATTAACCGTATTATGAAAATAAAAACTTTTATAATAAAAAATAAATTGCTTATTTAAGAGCTGAGGAATGGCGTTTATATATTATCGAAGCACTTCGATTTCTAACCTAAGTAAGTTTGAAAGTGAAAGTTGTGTGTTGCGTTTTTTTTTTCAGAAGAATATTCGTATCTGCCTGGCTTACCGAAGAACTCCTATAAAGCATGGAATATTATCATCCGACCGTACCTTGTCCTCTAAGACAACCCTCTATTGTTGACTAATTTCTCTGAATGTTTCATTATTATTATCTTAACCCTAGGTAGTCCGTTTTGCCAATTGAAGCTTTTGACGTAAACTGCTCATAAACACGCGGTTTGGCTAAGCAGCGCTTGTAGTCTTATGAAGAAACTATAAAAACTGTATCTTACTCACACAACTTCCACTTACCGCCCTCCTTTTTTGGCTGAAAACTGAAATTATGTTTTAAAAATTGACTATTTAAGAGGTACCGGAAAGAGGACGCAAAACTTTTTTCCTGAATGACAATTGTTTTTCTTGTTGTTGTATCGACTTATTTAGACTCAGAGGACTTCAAAACTTCTATTTCCGTTGATTGAACAGTAAATAGAATTTTGTAGTGATCGCAATACTTTTCCTTAATATATTGTAACGTGAAACAAAAAACAAAAATCTGGTGCGTGCGCGCAACACACAACTTTCACTTACCAACTTACTTAGATAAGAAATTGACTTGTTTTGTTAAATATCATTTCCCAAAGTCACACATTTTTCTACATTCATATCTTATTTTTATTAATCGTTAAAGCCGTTTTTGAGTAAATAAAAAAACCCGTGAAAATGATACAAAATTTATTAAGTAAAGTGCCCCCTGCGGTTGATCAATTTTGATGAAATTTTTACAGTCATATCTCGGGCATATAAATACATCAAATACCCAGTTTGATCAAAATCGTTAAAGCCTATTTAGAGTAAATAAAAAAAACACGTGAAAATGTTACAAAATTTATTAAGTAAAGTCCCCCCTCCGGTTAATCAATTTTGATGAAATTTTTACAGTCATATTTTGGGCACATAAATAGATCAAATACTCAGTTTAATCAAAATCATTAGAGCTGTTTTTGAGAAAATCGAAAAAACTTAAAAAGTTATTAAATAAAGTACCCCCTCCCTTTGTGCAAATTTGATGAAATTTTTGCTGTCACATCGCGGGCATATACATACTTTAAATACCCAATTTCAGGTTCGCACAGTTTATAGTTTTTGAGCTAGTCTGTTCACACACACACACACACACACACACACAGACCATTTCGCGGGACTTGGTTATTTTGACTCAGGGGACCCCAAAACGTGTATTTCCGTTGAAAACCGGAAGTCGAAAATTTTCACGATCGCAATACTTCCACTTACTATATATTTCATATATAGGTAAGTGAAAGTAATAAATAAACGAGGAAAAGTATACGATATAGATATAAATCACATAGATGAAAAGAGTTCTAGAATTGTTGAAACAAACTGTTCTTGTACGTGTTCGTGACCACCCAAAACAGTTCTATTCCAGACTAAATATAAGGAGCGATGGACTAGAGAGTTAGTCTTGCTCTGAAGATGGATCATACGGTTACGTTTGTGGTAAAGTGTCTTTATAAGTTTATACTTTTTGACTATTTCAGTTTATATTGTTTGTGTGGCTTTATAAATCATATTTTCTTTAAATAAAATTACTTAAAACCCATAAATATACAACATAAGTGTTAAAATACATTTCATTTATAGGTAAGTGAGAGTAAAAATGTTTGTTCAAAAGAAATTTCTTTCCTTCAATGTTTAAAACCATTTGGTAGCTGATAAAGAACCGATCACACACACACAGAACTAATATCTTTCTTTTTCTTTAGCGATTTTATTTTAACTTTTTAACTTTACATTCAATATTATACAACATAATATCAGCTAAAAGAATGGTAAAACCTACTTATCTCTTTAATTTAATTCATAAACTGTCATACTGGTAAATTTTTGAAATATATAACCCTCAAAACATAATAATCCACACTTTAATCGATAAAATCTGCTAACGTTAATTTTTCCTATTGTTGTGCGCGCCCCCCTCACTAATTTTTCCAACCTTCTATCTCGTAAACATAATAATCAATGCTTATATTAATAAAATCAGAAAAAGTTAAATTTTCCTAATGAAGCGCCCACCCCCCACACTTCAATTTAAAAAAAGATAATATTTTTGAAATCTCAAACGTAATAATTTATGCTTTTATAGGCGGGCGCAAGCGACGGTGCTGCTTCTTTGCAGGAACTAGAGAAACGGGGATAGAAGCCGAGCCATTACCTGGGATTCGTAGGGTTTTTTTGGCGTTTTAAATTTATTTTTCCAAAATTAAAACACAAATAAGCAAAAAAGTATTTGAAAAATGTCTAATAGGTATTGCTCGGTCCCTCAGTGTTCAATTAGAAAATCAAAAGACGTGTCATTCCATTTATTTCCAAAAAATAAAAAGCTTCTTAAAGAGTGGATTGTAAAATTAAGAATAGATAAGCCTGTTTCGAAACATATGACGATATGTAGTCTTCATTTTAAAGAAAGTGACTATATTTATTTAGGTAAATATTAGTATTTGACATTTTATTATTCCAAAATGTTAGTTTTATGCAAACAACATTGGGACCATAGTGTCGCATTTGTTTTTCTTTTTTATTTTTCCCCATTTTTGTCTTACATCCGTTGTGCTTAATTGTTACAAGTTTTCAATGCGAAGCCTGAAAGTTTTGACAAATAAATAAATAATATGACAAATAATCTAAGCTGTCATAACAATGATTGTATGAATAGGTAAATTAATGTTATTACCAACCGAAAAATGGTGTGTTTGCATTTACCAGAACTACCAGCTTTACACGTACAATGGCAAGAAAATTGCTTATTATAATTAATAAATTTGATTTCCACTTTTATTTGATGGAGCAGTCCTTTAAGATTGCTAGTTTGAAGGCACAAGGCTTGTAAAATAACTGTTTTTTTACTTCTAGATATTATTCCACATGTAATTATGTGGTTTGCATCAAGAATAGCCTGCCCTTCAATTAATGGTCTCTTAAAATTACCAACTATCTCTATCACATCAACTATGTTTATCCCCGTTCTTTCCGGCATTTTGCAAAACTACTAGCGCACCCTATAGTCGATCGCGCCCGCCTATTGATAAAATCAGAAAAAGTTAAATTCGCGCTCCCCCCTAACTCTAAATTAAAACGATGAGAATTGATTATCATGAATAATAAAAAACGCAAATTAAATTCGTTTCCACTTTTCCCCCAATCAACACAATAATAAATGACAAATGTTTCGAAAAATTGATATTACCTAAATTTAGTTGCTAGTTTAGTAATGTGCCAAAACTATTTTTTTGATTTCAATCAATAGTTGTAAATGTCTATTTCAATTATAACTAATTCATAACTAAATAATTTAGTTCAAGTTATGAAGCACCAAATTATTGAGGGTACCGCTCAATATTCTCCTAGATAGGTTAGGTAGAGGCTCAAAGGTGAAAAAATAAAGCCTAAAAACAACTGTTGTGACATTTAATTTATCATCCAACGATGAGTTTTAAAGGTACTTACTAGGTACTATTACATATGATGACATATTTAAAGGTACTTACTAGGTACTATTACATATGATGACATATTTAAAGGTACTTTCTAGGTACTATTACATATGATGACATATTCCGAAGATTCAACTTTGTTACAGAATTCATAATATACAATACAGCTCCTGCTGTAATAAAAATGATATTATTCATCAAATATATAATACGCCTGATGACACGGTACCAATTTGTGAAAATAAAGTATCAGATGAAGTAATTGGGTGTAATCAGTGAATAAATTATGTTCTAATTAAATTATATTTCAAATTTATATTTTCTTATTTTAAATAAAAAACACCTATAAATTTGTAAAAACGTATTTTTATTTAATTTTTACTTTCACTTACCTATATATGAAATATATAGTAAGGGAAAGTATTGCGATCGCGAAAAATTTCACTCTACCTCAAAAGGCAACCTATTCATTTCCACACCTATGTCAGAAACCTTGTAGTTATCTTTGACCGACACTTGTCGCGGTGCAAACATATTTCCGGAATCACCAGAAAGTCCATTGCCATCCTAAAACGGTTCCTTAGATCACCTGAATGCATGTACTCAAAAACCCGTCAGCTCCTAGTCTCCTTTCTCATACTCCCCCATTTCGATTATGGCTGCCTTGTATACGGGGTCTGTCCGGTTTGCATTAGATGGAGGTTGAAGAAACTAATGAATTGCTTCATTAGATTCATCTTCGGTGTCGCCAGGCGCTCCCACATCTACAGTTGGTACGCTGAGTTGAATTGGCTCTACCCAGTTTTTCGACGGCAATACTTCCTCGGAGTTTATCTTTTCCGAACCTCATGACCAAGAAGCCATATATCCTCAACTTGTTCACACCCAGCTCCTCCATACATTCTCTAAACACCAGAACCCAAACCTTTAACCCGTACATTCCTTTCTACCAAACTGCCTCAAACCCAATTATTTCCACCTTCTTAATCATCAATCTTCCGTAAATATGTAAACAGTTAAACTAGGATTGAATACATATTTATTTGATTCTTATAGGGAGAGTAGCCGATATTGTACCGCCTCTTAAATCGCACCACCCCGAATTTTTATAGAATTAGTAATGCTGGAGCGCTATAGGCGGAGTAGGAAGAAAGAATACAGTGGTGTAACAAGTGAGCAACGGACCTCGTGCTGATAACTATTTTTTTTGAGAATCAAGGCGAGTTTTTGCGTTTTGCCATAGATTGATGTAGTTTTCAGCTGTTATTCGTAAGACGACGGTGATCAAATAGATAGGATTATTCTTTTTTTCGTAGATGGATCCTTGAAACACAACTAATTCGCTTTATTTTCGTGGGGCAGACCACGCTGAGGCTCTTGTTTCAGGTAAGAAATAAGGTAATGTTTAAAAACACTCCCAGTTGCCTATATCGTACCTCGTACCTCGGTTCGGAAGAAAGTAGGTGTTATAACGAAGAAAGTTAGTCAGAATAAGCCAACTACTTCATCTTCAGTTCCTGAAACATCAGGTATTTCATCTGTAGTCTCTGGAATGTCAGGTAGGCCTATTGTAATAGAAGTGGATGCTGAACAATGGTTTTGTGCCATTCATGAAGTTGCAGTGATTAAGGACATGATACAATGTTTATTATGTGAGAAGTGGTTCCATGAAAGATGTGCTGGGGTAAAGTCAAAGATAAATAAATACGTTTGTGTTAACTGTGAAGCCTAATATGATCCTGACAGAAAAATATTTATGACAGTAGGCCTAAAAGATAGCCTAACCCACGTAAAGCTCTTGAGCAGTGCTCTCTCGTTTTATAATTTGGAGTAGATTTCTAAAAATTATTAAAAATTAATTTCAGCACATTTACATTGTTTTATACTTTAGACTAAGGACACCATTAATTAATATTTGTATTACTTCTTTTTTTTTTTTTTTTTGTAAGTGTATGTTGACACTAAGTTACTTGTTACTTTCACTTACCTATATATGAAATATATAGTAAGTGGAAGTATTGCGATCGTGAAAAATTTCGACTTTCGGTTTTCAACGGAAATACACGTTTTGGGACCCCCTGAGTCGAAATAACCAAGTCCCGCGAAATGGTCTGTGTGTGTGTGTGTGTGTGTGTGTGTGTGTCTGTGTGTGTGTGTGTGAACAGACTAGCTCAAAAACTATAAACCATGGGAAGCTGAAATTGGGTATTTATTGTAGGTATATGCCCGCCATGTGACAGCAAAAATTTCATCAAAATTGCTCAAAGGGAGGGGGTACTTTATTTAATAACTTTTTACGTTTTTTTCGATTTTCTCAAAAACGGCTCTAACGATTTTGATTAAACTGAGTATTTGATCTATTTATATGCCCGAGATATGACTGTAAAAATTTAATCAAAATTGATTAACCGGAGAGGGGACTTTACCTAATAAATTTTGTATCATTTTCACGTGTTTTTTTTATTTACTCAAAAACGGTTTTAACGATTTTGATCAAACTTGGTATTTGATGTATTTATATGCTAAAGATGTGATAACCAACATTTCATCACAATTGATCAACCGGAGGGGGGACTTTACTTAATAAATTTTGTATCATTTTCACGTGTTTTTTTTATTTACTCAAAAACGGTTTTAACGATTTTTATCAAACTTGGTATTTGATGTATTTATATGCTAAAGATGTGATAACTAACATTTCATCACAATTGATCAACCGGAGGGGGGACTTTACTTAATAAATTTTGTATCATTTTCACGTGTTTTTTTTATTTACTCAAAAACGGTTTTAACGATTTTGATCAAACTTGGTATTTGATGTATATATATGCCCGAGATATGACTGTAAAAATTTCATCAAAATTGATCTACGGGAGGGGGGACTTTACTTAATAAATTGTGTATCATTTTCACGTTTTTTTTTTTTTATTTACTCAAAAACGACTTTAACGATTAACAAAAATAAGATATGAATGTAGAAAAATGTGTGACTTTGGGAAATGATATTTAGCAAAACACGTCAAATTCTAATCTAAGTAAGTTGTGTGTAGTAAGTGAAAGTTGTGTGTTGCGCGCACGCACCAGATTTTTGTATATTGTAATAATGTTATACTTAAGTCTAAGATTCATAAAATAAAGTTAAATTTTAAAACTAAAATCTTATTTTATTTTTTATTATACCTGTTGGTACCCCTGCACTGATTTTACTTTCACTTACCTATATATGAAATATATAGTAAGTGGAAGTATTGCGATCGTGAAAAATTTCGACTTCCGGTTTTCAACGGAAATACACGTTTTGGGGTCCCCTGAGTCGAAATGACCAAGTCCCGCGAAATGGTCTGTGTGTGTGTGTGTGTGTGTGTGTGTGTGTATTTGATGTATTTATATGCCCGAGATATGACTGTTAAAATTTCATTAAAATTGATTAACCGGAGGGGGGACTTTACTCAATAAATTTTGTACCATTTTCACGTGTTTTTTTTTTTTATTTAGTCAAAAACGGCTTTAAAGATTTTGATCAAACTGGGTATTTGATGTATGTATATGCCAAATATGTGATAGCCAACATTTCATCAAAATTGATCAACCGAAGGGGGGACTTTACTTAATAAATTTTGTATTTTGTATCATTTTCACGGGTTTTTTATTTACTCAAAAACGGCTTTAACGATTAACAAAAATAAGATATGAATGTAGTAAAATGTGTGACTTTGGGAAATGATATTTAACAAAACACGTCGATTTCTTATCTAAGTAAGTTGGTAAGTGAAAGTTGTGTGTTGCCCGCACGCACCAGATTTTTAATGTGGTGGAGGAAGAAGATGGAACTGGCCTCCTAAATCGTACCACTTGCAAGGGTTTGGAAAAAAATTCATAGTAATTACATGAATATGACCATGTTTTGTTATTCTTAGGGGACTAGATTTCCCAGATTAAAAATTAATTTCTTTCTTTCTATTATACATTTCCCGTTTTACCTTTAATATTTCGATAACTTTAAAGCCATTCCTTTTAACTCTCCTTCAACAAACTGAAGGTAAAACATGAGAGATGAAATACACGTGGTAGCGAGTGAGCCGAGTACTAATATTTCCTGATAGCTGCAAGTCAGCGGAGGCGGGTGATTAATTGATTCTGATTGGCCAATACAGCGTCGGCAGGATGAAAGTAGGACCATTAGGAAGTACAGAGCTCGCTGCGGTGCTATGGCGGTTCGACCCAGCGGGCCTTCGGTGGAACATTCAACAGCTGTACATTATATCCTAGCCAGCATTGATGGTAACGTACCCGTCACTGGTATATAGGCGTTATATGAATCAAAATTTATTTTCCATCATACTGCATTAAAAACATGCAACAAGATACAAGATTGTTTGTTTTATTGTTTCCTGGACCTTATTGATATCTCTTTTGAATTGCTCTTTGAAGGATTTAATTTTTAAAGGTTTTCTTTAACTATTTTAATCTCTCTTGAAACTAACTCTGCATTCAATGCAAAGTATATTTGGAAACTTGAGATTACTTGAGTTAGTTTTACCAATTTGTCTTCCATAATTAGAAATGCCAATGAATTAGTGCAATTTTCTGAATTATTTTGTATACTGAATTTTTATATTGCTTTTGGTAATAGACCGGCGGAAATAAAAAACAAAACTTTTAATAGGTGGTAGGTAAATGCTATACAGTTAGTTGTAATTACAGGTCATGTGACTCACCAGTGACGTAAGGTACTAATAGTTATTTCATTACACTACCTTAAAGAATAATTTCTGGTGATGATATTCGCACCACAATTGTTCAAAGATAATTTTTCATACAAATGAACTGTACTTCAGACTGAATCATTCTAAATACTTTTTATGCTGATAAGCTACAATTGTACCACTAATAAAAACTATCAAAACTGGAAACACTATAGACACGTCCACACTATACAATGGCTGACTTCAAACTCCTCAAAAAAGTGTCAATTTAATTTCTTATATTGTACCTATGTGTAAGTTATTAATGAATTTTTAATCCATGTTTAATGAAATAGCAACTTCCACTATTTGTTTTTATTTTTCTATTTACTTTTCATTTTCAACGTTTCGGGGCACCCGCCACATCTTCAGGAAAAACAACTAGAAACATTTATCTATATAAATCACAGTAATTTAAATAATTTTTTCACAATAATATATCATATCGTTAAAATTCCTTTTTTTTTTTTTTTTTTTTTTTTAATAGTTTTTATAACTTAATTATAAATTACCTTAAAATTTCTTTTCATCCTTAATTGCATGCTGTCAATTTCATCTTATATGTACATATATTATCCAACACACATATATTTACATATATTCATCATTTTTTAATCATTTAAAATTAACATTGTTTATTGGTCATCTCCTTGTCACAGACTGATTATTTTTTTCTCTATGGGGATCAATTTATTTACCTTTGATTTGAATCTAATCTTCTTCTCCTCATATCTAATATTTTTAACAGTTCATATTTAATTTCCTTATAATGTCTATATAATGTGTACCTAGATTCTTGGTGTCTGTTTTGAAATTTATTGTTTTATCTATATTTTTTGTTATCTGTATTGCTTCTAATATTTTTCTATTTTTAGCTATTTTTTCTTTTTCTATTATTTTTGCTTTATCATAATTAAATGTGTGGTTATTTTTTATACTGTGTAGGGCCAATGCTGTCTTGTTTATATTTTTGCTATTTTTACAATCATTTTTGTGTTGTAATACTCTTGTTTTTAATTTTTTTTGAAGTTTCACCAATGTATATTGTATTGCAATCATTACATTCAATTCAACAATAAATTTCAAAACAGACACCAAGAATCTAGGTACACATTATATAGACATTATAAGTAAATTAAATATGAACTGTTAAAAATATTAGATATGAGGAGAAGAAGATTAGAATCAAATCAAAGGTAAATAAATTGATCCCCATAGAGAAAAAAATAATCAGTCTGTGACAAGGAGATGACCAATAAACAATGTTAATTTTAAATTATTAAAAAATGATGAATATATGTAAATATATGTGTGTTGGATAATATATGTAAATATAGGATGCAATTGACAGCATGCAATTAAGCATGAAAAGAAATTTTAAGGTATGGTAATTTATAATTAAATTATAATAACTATTAAAAAAAAAAAAAAAAAAAAAAAAAATTTTAACGATATGATATATTATTGTGAAAAAAATTATTTAAATTACTGTGATTTATATAGATAAATGTTTCTAGTTGTTTTTCCTGAAGATGGGGCGGGTGCCCCGAAACGTTGAAAATGAAAAGTAAATAGAAAAATAAAAACAAATAGTGGAAGTTGTTATTTCATTAAACATGGATTAAAAATAATAATTAAAAACTTTCCGAAAAATCAAAAAAAGTAAATGTTATTAATGAAATATAAAAGTGTTTAATGTACTCCAGTAGAACAGTATGATGAAAAGTATTGTTCATAACACAAACCAAAAGTGTGTTTGAGGTGCTTGGTCTAATTTCCGCGCTCGGCTATGCCTCGTACGTTAAACTCGACCGCGCACCAAAAACAACCACTTTCGGTACTAATGATGAAAATAATTGGTTTTAAATTTTACATACTTATACATACAACTAGATAGAGATAGATAGATTTGTTTATTGTATAAAGCAATACATGCTTGTTACATTTTCTTAACATTGGCCGTTAAGGCATTACAATAAATAATAAATAATATTCTCTTAATACATTTTTTAATAGTTGTTGAATGAAACATGGGACATCTGGTTTGGTTTTTCTGGGAAGAGATGAAATGACCTATGTTGTCGTACCTTGAATCAACAGTTATGGTTGATGCCTAAGAGGATACTGGATCTATAGCAATGAAAATATATGTAAACATTAATACAGCGCACAGTAATGATACAAGGTTATGGGTATTTTTTTCGCATTACCCGACTTTTTCCTGGGGTTTCCGTAAGTTTTCAGAAGGGATCTAGGGAAAGCAGGTCATGTTCTGGTTCATCTGAAAAATCTTTCCTCATTTTTCTATAAACTAGTCATGAGCTTTTTACAGTAGCTCCTAAAGATTCAATAACATCGATGTTGTTTTCGTCGATTCTTATTGTAAAGCGCAAGTCCGCCTCTGCTTTCAGCTGTCGAAAATTTAAGTTATGAAATTCTCCTCCCACATCCTCATCACCACTATCTTCGTCTGAAATTGCTCCTTAATTAGCAGGAGGTGTTATATATAAATCCAGTTTGACAGCATTTTTTGATATATTTGTCTCTTCTAATATAGACATAATCTTATGTGCTCGGGATTTGCATGAGGAATACAACGTTTTTGGCTTTTTAGATATTGGCCGTGAAAACATTTTTCCTCTTCTAAATTTATATTTCAGCGAAAAATCCAGTCTTCCCTTTCGACAACACATATCCCCCAATATGTCAAAACATCACCACGCCCCGAGGCCCACCGCCCCACCCTCAGGTGACCATGTCACAACTACAAAACACATCAATTCCTTAAAATCTCGTCAAACACCAAAGTCAAACAATCACAATGCACCTCCCACCCCGGCCACCTCACTGCCACCGGCCCCAGTCCGCCGCCACCTCATCCCATTAATTAATAGGATTAAGCAGCAACAGACCAAAGCCAGCAACAGGGAGGCGGCCAAAACAAGAAGCACATTGTGACTACTTGATTATTTGACTCCAACACTTGACGAGACTCTAAGGAATTGATACACTTTACAATTACAACACAGTCACCCGAAGACGAGGCAATGAGCCTCGAAACGCAGCGATGCCCCAACACAATACATACAACTATATCAATTTAATGTACAAATATTGGTAGAACTGAAAACAAAATATTGTGGCGGTAAAAAATTCTACAAATATTATTTTATTTGGAGGTCTTGGTTGATTAATGTAAGTCGACATCTAATTAGGCTTTTCTTGTCCCATTATTATTCTTATTACCTATGTATATTCTAATCTATACTACAATACGAGCAGACCCGGCAACGCGTTGCTGTGGCTCAGTAGCTATGTATAATGCGTTGAACTAATGATATCCTTTTCTTTTTAATACAGTCAAATCAAAATTCACTGATAAAGATAAAAACGCTTCAGCTAATCTACAAACCAACGGGATAAGAATTCAGAAGGGTTAAAGTTTTTATTTTTTAGATCTCATATTTGACTATAGTAAGTAATTATGGTCCATTCATTTAGCACTTACTGGATTATTTCAGCAGAGGCGAGATTAAATATAAATAACACAAATGTAAAAGGAACTAATAAAGAATATAATCGGAATAGGATTTAGTACGATCACAATAGACAGCAAAAATGTACCAAATTAATCTTTTGTCATAATACATATTAATTTCATTTAGAATATAACACATGATGATACGATCTCGTATCAGCAAGTTTTACCTGAAATAGGTTACGAATGGCGAGGATGAGGAATCTCAAACCATGCTGCATGTTCTTACTGTATTACTAACACAAACATAAAAAAAATAATTTTATGATGAGATAGATAACGTTAATTTATATATTTTTATAATAATAATAAATTACATTTTTTTTTACTTTCACTTACCTATGTATGAAATATATAGTAAGTGGAAGTATTGCGATCGTGAAAAATTTCGACTTCCGGTTTTCAACGGAAATACACGTTTTGGGGTCCCCTGAGTCCAAATACCCGAGTCCCGTGAAATGGTCTGTGTGTGTGAGTGAACAGACTAGCTCAAAAACTATAAACCATGCGAACCTGAAGTTGGGTATTTAGTATATGTATATACCCGCGATGTGACAGCAAAAATTACATCAAAATTGCTCAAAGGGAGGGGGTACTTTATTTAATAACTTTTTACTTTTTTTTTCGATTTTCTCAAAAACGGCTCTAACGATTTTGATTAAACTGAGTATTTGATGTATTAATATGCCCGAGATATGACTGTAAAAATTTCATCAAAATTGATCTACCTGAGGGGGGACTACTTAATAAATTTTGTATCATTTTCACGTGTTTTTTTTTATTTACTCAAAAACGGCTTTAACTATTTTGATCAAACTGGGTGTTTGATGTATGTACTCGTATATGCCAAAGATGTGATAGCCAACATATCATCAAAATTGGTCAAACGGAGCGGGCACTTTATTTCATAATTTTTTTCCAATTTTAACATTTTTTATTTGATGATCTCAAAAACGCCTTTAACGATTTTTATCAAATTCGCCATGTTTAATGAAAATTAGATGTTATTTAATATCAGGAGGGCTTTATCATTATTAAAATGTTCTGAGGGGACTTAAATGGGGTAGGGGCTTTTTTTGTTTGTTTGTTTTTTTGTTTCCTATAAAGTACCTTTGTTTTTCTTTATATGAAGAAATTAACTGTCTCTCGTTACGCCTAAAAATAAGAAATGATAAAAATATGATAAAATTAAAAAAACGCATTAATTTCTAATCTAAGTCAGTTGGTAAGTGAAAGTTGTGTGTTGCGAGTACGCACCAGATTTTTACTTTCACTTACCTATATATGAAATATATAGTAAGTGGAAGTATTGCGATCGTGAAAAATTTCGACTTTCGGTTTTCAACAGAAATATACGTTTTGGGGCCGCCTGAGTCCAAATAATCAAGTCCCGCGAAATGGTCTGTGTGTGTGTGTGTGTGTGTGTGTGAACAGACTAGCTCAAAAACTATAAACCGTGCGAACCTAAAATTAGGTATTTGTTATATGTATATACCCGCGATGTGACAGCGAAAATTTCATCAAAATTGCTCAAAGGGAGGGGGTACTTTATTTAATAACTTTTCATGTTTTTTTTCGATTTTCTCAAAAACGGCTCTAACGATTTTGATTAAACTGATTATTTGATGTATTAATATGCCCGAGATATGACTGTAAAAATTTCATTAAAATTTATCAACCTGAGGGGGGACTACTTAATAAATTTTGTATCATTTTCACGTGTTTTTTTTTATTTACTCAAAAACGGCTTTAACGATTTTGATCAAACTGGGTGTTTGATGTATGTATATGCCAAAGATGTGATAGCCAACATTTCATCAAAATTTGTCAAACGGAGGGGACCACAAAAACGCATTAATTTCTATTCTAAGTAAGTTGGTAAGTGAAAGTTGTGTGTTGCACGCACGCACCAGTTTTTTTATTATTATAACTCACGATTTTTTATTTATTGTAGTGGATAATAGGTGCACAATGGTTTTGGTTAGTTTCGATGTTTTGAAAAGACATTCGTGAAAAGGTCACACATAATTGCCCATGGGAAAAACACGGATTTTCCTCATTCAAGCTGGAAAATAGATTTGGCTAATGGATGCTTACCCACCCTAAATGAAAGAAAATGAAGTTTTGAGTCAATAAATGCACTTACACCGCCATCTGTTGGAAATTTATAGAGCTTACAAATAATCACACACATTTGTAGTACAATAACCATTTAATTTGCAATAAAAGAAATATTGAGGCCAATAATCGAGATAAAAACTATCCTATCTTTTAAGTTAGACAATACTACACACAATAAACCAAATTTCACCAAAATCGGTTGAGTATTTTCTGATATTACACCCGAAAAACATCGGGACACGAGATTTTAACTTTCACTTACCTTTATATGAAATATATAAAGTATTGCGATCGTGAAAAATTTCGACTTCCGGTTTTCAACGGAAATACGCGTTTTGGAGTCCCCTGAGTCTAAATAACCAAGTCCCGCGAAATGGTCTTTGTGTGTGTGTGAACAGACTAGCTCAAAAACCATAAACCGTGCGAACCTAAAATTGGGTATTTAGTGTATGTATAAGCCCGCGATGTGACAGCAAAAAATTCATCAAAATTGGTCAAACGAAGGGGGTACTTTACTTAATAACTTTTTTCCCAATTTATTATACCTTTCTTCCGATTATCTCAAAAACGGCTTTAATGATTTTGATCAAATTCGCCATGCTTTATCAAAATAAGGCGTTCTTTAATATCAGGTAAGCTTTATCGTTACCAAAATGTTCTGAGGGGGCTTAAAGGGGGAAGGGGCCTTTTTTGTTTTCCTGTAAAGTACCCTTGCTTTTGTTTATATGGAAAAATTAACTGTCTCTCGTTACGCCTAAAAATAAGAAATAGCTAAATATGAAATATGAAAAAAATCAAGTAAACATATAGAGGAGAAAAAAAGAAAAATATTCCGTCAACTCATAAAATACGTTGAGCACACGTATGCGGAGTACGCCTTCATAATTAAAGCCGTTCTGTTCATTTAATGGAAATTATTTGTTTCATGATAATGAAGTTTTAGACAACTACATATAGAATTATAAAATCAGATGACTTGGAGTATTATTATGCATTGCCGAATGAAAAATTTTATTTAATAATAAACAAATTATTGGTTTTTATAGAGAAAATAAAAACAAAAATAAGAAATGAAAGTGGAAAAATGTGTCTTTGAGAAGTGGCAATTAACAAAACAAACCAATTTCTAATTTAAGTAAGTTGGTAAGTGAAAGTGGTGTGTTGCGCGCACGCACAAGATTTTTATATATATAAAAGATAATATACTAACAACTACATTCTAATCGCCTGATATAAAAAGTAAATTTCTGCCATCATAAAGCCGATGGAATACAAAATGGCCTTGTGAATACGAAATTTGAAAAACTTTATCTCAGAAGCTATTTCGTTTACTGTGTCAGGTTTGTTCACAAATTGTGCCGACTTTAGTGTAATTTAAAAATGTATACATTAATTGTTGTTGTTTTTTTTTTTTTGGAAAATGCGTTTCTTCATGGACAAAACGGAAAAAAATTGCAAAATTTTGAGGTTTTTGGTTTGCATAATGTTGAGGTTTTTTGGGATGTTTAAAAATGATCAAGGAGGGAGGGCTGCCACGGCCAAATTGGCTTTTGCGTCTCAGTCGCTTCACATACAAGAACGAAAAACGAAACCTACAACCACCACTTGATGCATGCAGCTTGAGCCCCCCTTTTTTGGCAATGTTGTAATATTTTTTCTCTTTTCCATTGATTTGAATATGTGGAAATATCTATTTCTCCAACGACTGAATTGAATCCAATTGAAGTATCTTTTTGAAATGAAAAAACAAAACTTTGTTCGTTTACCGTTGCGTTTTTTTACTTTCACTTACCTATATATGAAATATATAGTAAGTGGAAGTATTGCGATCGTGAAAAAATTCGACGTCCGGTTTTCAACGGAAATACACGTTTTGGGGTCCCCTGAGTCGAAATGACCAAGTCCCGCGAAATGGTCTGTGTGTGTGTGTGTCTGTGTGTGTGTGTGTGTGTATGTGAACAGACTAGCTCAAAAACTATAAACCGTGGGAACCTGAAATTGGGTATTTAGTGTAGGTATATGCCCGCGATGTGACAGCATAAATTTCATCAATATTACTTAAAGGGAGGGGGTACTTTACTTAATAACTTTTTAGGTTTTTTTCGATTTTCTCAAAAACAGCTCTAACGATTTTGATTAAACTGAGTATTTCATCTATTTATATGCCCGAGATATGACTGTAAAAATTTCATCAAAATTGATTGACCGGAGGGGGGACTTTACTTAATAAATTTTGTAACATTTTCACTCGTTTTTTTTATTTACTCTAAATCGGCTTTAACGATTTTGATCAAACTGGGTATTTGATGTATTTATATGCCCGAGATATGACTGTAAAAATTTCATCAAAATTGATTAACCGGAGGGGGGACTTTACTTAATAAATTTTGTAACATTTTCACGTGTTTTTTTGATTTTCTCAAAAACGGCTCTAACGATTTTGATTAAACTTAGTATTTGATCTATTTATATGCCCGAGATATGTCTGTAAAAATTTCATCAAAATTGATCAACCGCAGGGGGCACTTTACTTAATAAATTTTGTGTCATTTTTACGTGCTTTTTTTATTTACTCAAAAACTTCTTTCACGATTGTGACCAAACTGGGTATTTGATGTATGTATATGCCAAATATGTGATAGCTAACATTTCATCAAAATTGATCAACCGAAGGGGGGACTTTACTTAATAAATTTTGTATCATTTTCACGGGGTTTTTTATTTACTCAAAAACGGCTTTAACGATTAATAAAAAGAAGATATGAATGTAGAAAAATGTGTGACTTTGGGAGATGATATTTAACAAAACACGTCAATTTCTTATCTAAGTAAGTTGGTAAGTGAAAGTTGTGTGTTGCACGCACGCACCAGATTTTTTTCTCCATGTATTAGCAATATAAACTTGAGATATCCTAAAAATTAAATATTAATTGTAACTTTTTTAATAAATCGGTATTTAACAATAAAACTATAAACCGACAGATAAGCACTGCTTTCGGGGAAAAAAATTGTTTTACACTTACTTGCTATAATTTCATTGTTGGTGTTTTTCCATACAAAATCACAAATCATGTGTAGGTATTCTGTTCGCCAGGAAAAAAGCTAAACCTTTTCCTACCAAATTAGTCCTTTAAGCTTCCTTCCTATTAAAAATAAAATATATAACCCAACAGAACAAAGCCTACATCGACATCAATTAACAAAATAATATTTTGTTTTGTAAAGCGGATAAATATTAAAACAAATTCACTGATCAAGAGTATTTTGCTATTCGGTTTATACTTAAACTTCTAGCAAAAAAATTTTTTTTTCAATTAAAACTTACTTATCATTTTAGTATCATTAGAAAGATATCGATTTAAGCTATCGAATACATTGGGTAATCGACAAAAGCCGTAATTTATTGACTTATACAGTTAAAATATAACACGTTGGATCGAATCCAGGTTGAAATTAGATTTCGAATTCATCTAGTGCCGCAATTGTTTCCCAAGTAGCAGCTCGCTTGCAAAATAAAATATCTCGCATCTCACTACGTTGTTCGTTTGTTTAACGTCACTTCAGTGGGGAATCCTAAATTTTGCCTATCCATCGATTATTTGATTGCCTATCCAGGTTAGGATAGCGGTCATTAACCAAGGCTCGGGACCTCCATTTTACTTCCTATCCAAGGGACGGCATAGCCAAGGATTTTTTAGTCCCTTTAAAAAATCCTAGTGCCACCGCGGGACGCTAACCTGCGACCTTCAGTGTTGTATGTTGCTATGCTAACCACTATATGTGATCCCCACATCCACTATAAAATATTTTAAATTTAATAAAGTATTTTAAATTCTTGATATCGAAAAAGCATCCGATAGTGTCTGGCTCAAGAGTCTAAATATTTTAAACATTCAAGAGATACATATTTTAAGTTATACTAATATGGATGATCAACCTCTGCCCACTTAATTGTGAACCAACCCCCGTGTAACAAGTTGTTTGTTTAACGCCACTTTATGCCACTAGGGCTAATCGGACGATGCTACAGTGGGAGTCCTAAATTTTATAATTAGCCTATCCAGGTATAATTACGATAGGGATCTTTAACGAGTACCTGACATCGTACAGGTTAGTGACCTACATTTTACGTCCTATCCAAGGGTCGGATAGCCAAGGATTTTTTACTCCCTTTTAAAAAATCCTAGGGCCACCGCAGGACGCGAACCCGCGACATTTAGTAATGTAGGTTACACCACTTAATACTTGTAGGTAACCACTTCACCACAGGTGACCCCCCTGTAACAAGTTAGGACAACTGTTAATTTATTTTTAAATCAATTTCGAGCCTTTATCCTACGTATGTTTCCCTAAAAACTTTTTCCAAATTTTTAAATTAAATATCATATACTTATTTGTAATATTTTTTCTATAATTATTGGGTTAGGTATAATTCAATAAAAACAATTTCAACTAATACAGGACTATATTGCACTTATAAACAAACATCTTTTATGATGTTGCTAAGACATTCGACAGATCGTGTAATCATTTACACTCTAATATACAATCAATTACATCGTATAACTGAGTTTATTTACAATTCCATAGTAATTTACATATAGTGTACAATGTTTACAATACAGCTAAATTACATTTACATATATATTTACAGTATGATTTATACAGATTACATTTTGCTAACATATCTACAATCCTTGAAAATAAACTGATGGTAAATTACAAATTATATTGTAAATTCTCTAAGTTGAGGACTTTTTTTTTAAATAAACAAAAAGGAATTGTTTATTATTGTTTACAGTTTATTTTCAAGTCACTGGACTATCGCTTGCAAAAGCATAAAAACATGATTTGACAATATCATCCTAAACTCTATAAATATTCAATAAATAATGTTCGATTGATAAAACTCTTTTGATATAAAACTCAACATTTTTTGCTTTTTCAGAAAATCAGTACATTTCTGGCAGTACACCATTTAGGGGTTCCAATATGGCTGCCGATTTCATATAACAAGATTTTTCGATTACGCCCTACCCGAGACCCAGAGTTCAGATAGGGTTTACCGAGAGCCCACGATCTTTATTTCGGCTTTATGTACATTTTAGAAAGGAAATCCATTCAATGTTTACACCAGTAGGTTAGGTCTGGTCCTGTCTCCACCATCTGTACTTAAATCAAAATCATATATGTCGGTACACCGAATTTTCAACAGCTCGTCGAAGGTTTCCCTGTCTCTAAGTTCATTAATTCAGCAACTTACAAGTATTGACAGAAAAATTATTGATAAATATATATGATTAAGATTTGATTGGGGTATGACAGTATAACTTAAACATTTAATTAAAATATTCAATTTAAATAATCCTCGTTGGATTATAATAAAGTTAGTCAATCACTACAGTTTCATTAATTTTAATAAATACTTTTTTATAAACCTTTTATTCCCTATCTTCAATCTGATGAATCGTGTTATACCTAATTTTATTTTAAATTTTTTTTTTGATGGTTGAGATTTATTTGCTTGATTTAGGAATCTTTATCCCTTTATCATCATTATTATAAACATAGGGTCTGTTTGCGAAGACCATATCCAGTTACTTTATGACGCGACATCCAGTTACTTTTAGTAAACAGTTACTTCTTTTAAACACTTATTTTCGCACTAGTACTAAAGTGCAGCTAATGCGCCGTTCACTAAGGCGCCTTCAGAGTAAGGCCACTGAAAAGGACCTTTTAGGGGTTTACTTATCTCTGAAGAGCGAGCGCAGCAAGCGAGAGTCGAAAGATAGAATCTATTAAAGCCAATCAAGGGACTTTTTAACTGAAATAAAGGCGATGGGAGTTCGATATAACATCCCCGTCACATAACCTCTCAAAACAGGCCATCTGCCGCTCTTCAGTACCTTTACCCTTATTTTGATAACAATATTTATAACCTATAAATAACCTGTATTTGCAAATAATGGCCTAGGTGAGAATAACAAGAATATATTTCGGCTATGAATACTTATTAAAGAAAAAGAAATTACAATATTATCACTGAAATTAAAAATTAAGGTTATCAGTGTTTATAACCACTACAGATTGTTGAAAGTAACTGTTTACGAAAAGTAACTGGATGTGGTCTTCGAAAACAGACCCTAAACATATAACACGACAAACTGCTGTTTTGGCCTGTTTTTAGAGGTTATGTGACCGTCATGTTATCGAACTCCCATCGCCTTTATTTCAGTTAAAAAGTTCCTTAATTGGCTTTAATAGATTCTAGCTTTCGCCTCCCGCTCGCTCTTCAGAGATAAATAAACTCCCTAAAGGGTCCTTTTCAATGGAGATCGGGCCTTACTTTGAAGGACGCCTTAGTGAACGGCGCATCAGCTTCACTTTTAACTGGGGACCAAAAAGTTTAACTGAAAATCGCATGCGCAGACTGTGACGTCAATTGAATGGCCAATAGAAAGGCTCTATAACATTTTCGTACCTTACTTCGTTGTTAGTTTATACTTTGTTTTTATTTCAAAGTTTTTTTTTTTTTTTAATGCAAGTGTTTTTTGCTGTTCGTTTGATATTTTTGCTCCAAAAAGCAGGAAATGTGCAGTTACGAGACTCCTAAAAAGTAAGTGCTAGAAAAATCAACTTAAGTGATCAGAAGTCAAGCTAAAGGAATTGTTTTCTGTATTTAAGATTATCTAAAACCTAACAAAGTTTGGCATTCACTCGATTACAATGTTTCAGATGTTGTTTGTGAAATATCTCAGTCTTTCCATTCTTTTGAATGGAATTACTTACAAAGAGAAAAAAAAATGTTTTTCTAGAAATTTTATTTAAATCTTATTTTATATTCTACTAGCTGCATATCCGGTTTAACCCGGAGCATGTCATCTTTTAAATCTATAAAATCTATAACGTGAGACTTGTATCGACTCAAACAGTCGATTTCTTTAAAACCAATGTATAGCGAGATCAAAACGATTTTTATAACAATAAAAGATATACCCAGATTGGCTGAAGTTATGCAATTTTAATATGGACAGGTGTTCGCACCTGGTATCAAAGAACCATTGAGCGAAATTTGGAGAATTTCAGAAGAAAAGTATGGATTTCTATAAAGAACAATTAAAAAAACAGAATTTCATCTTTATTTATATAGATTTTGTCAATAGATGTATTCCTCTTAAGTTTGTGAATATGAGAATGATTTAATCCTATTTTTGTAAATAAATCATTTAAAACGTATTTTTTACATTTCAATTTTTTATGTGACAATAAAATTAAATATTTACTAGTGGAAAAAAATTTCGATTATTAATTTAAATATTGACAGTAAATTTATATCTAAACCAAAGGTTTTACTTGGTTCAACAACTAAATAATTATATAAAAATGATGCTTGTATATAGACAATAATCTATATAGTACTATTATTCTTTTATACAACACATTGCATTCATTCTTATTGTTATGGTTCGCATTTATATTTCAATTGATAATTATTTCATGAAATATAGTATCCTTGTATTGATTTCAATGTCATCTCTATCTGTTTGTTATAATTGATAGCATAACCTGGCACATTTCAAATTTAGCGCCAGAATAGAAGTAGGCGTGGCTTTTTTAAGCTCCGCCTTCAGGTAAACATCTTGTGTTGTAGAGCTATAGTATTAATTAAGTTATCTCGACTAAATATGCTCGGTAACTCTCGGTAAACCCGAACTCAACTGTAGGTATGACTGACGCCAGCCGCCATATTGGAGCGCCTAATCCGATGCAGTACCTTTATTTTCTTTAATAAATATATATATATTTTTACAGCACTAAGCATATTACACTAATATTTAAAATACTTTTGAGTTATCGATACCGAAGGCAGCGACTTAGCCTGCATAATATAATCGAGGAGGCGGTGGAGCTCAGTGACGTGGACCCGGAGACTCACCGCCATCTTGATTTCATACGCCTCCTTCACCGCGCATCGGGCACATCAGCATCGACTCCTGGGAGAGCTCGTCCAAGGAAGATGTTTCAGACACTAAAACATTTCAAATAAAATTTTAAACAAGATTTATACGAAAAAAACATTAAAATTCATTGTATAATTCATATTAAAATATGTGAGTCAAGTCAGTTCGCTATTAAATAGCTTGCATTTCCCGCCTTAATTTCCATTTCAATTCCCAAAATGTCAGAACTTCTATATGTTTAAACATATTGCCTCCCCCATAAATATTACCATAATCGTCCATATTTCAGTAACTAACCATATATTTTCTGCAGTATCCGTATTTATTGCTAGACCAAGTTATTTACTCGCTGTCATCGACATAATCGTATTTTGTTTACAGTTTTCACCCAGCAGCACTAAACCATCAGCATACTCTAGTACCGTTACATTTTCACCCAATACACACCTTTTTACGAAACGTATTACTTAACTAATGAAATATTTTAGCACTGAATTCAATAAAACCTCCGACCGGCCGAACCTCAGAAATATAATTACCGATTCTAACTTTATTTGAAGTTTCGGTCACACACATTTTTGTTACTGGTATCCCCTGCTCGAGAAGACTATTTTACAACTTCTGGCGGTTAATCGAATTCCTTATCGAAATCGATAAAAAGCTGTTGTACTGAATACTGATGATTTGACGAAGAGCAAATATTTGGTCGGCGTTTTTGAATGGTACCGTCTTAAATCACATGGGCATTCTCTGATAATCTTTCTGCGTATTCAGTGATTCGACTTGTGAAAAATAAAGTCCATATTATATAACATACCGGAAGTTGTAAGATTCCTCAATAGTTATTCAGATTCAACTGCAACGGAACAGCGACTAGCGGTGATTGAAAAGTAACTGTATTCTTTCTCTGTCCTGGTTAGACTGACCCACTCTTCAATTGTTTTGTTTTAAACCATAGTCCGTAAGAACATTCTAGATCTGCCTCAAACCGTTGAGAACGTTTCAGAACATGTGAGAAAGTGCTAATCATTCTAACGATACCAGAAAATTCTAGACCATAACAGATCTAAACATCTGCATTGGTTCCTTGCTTTACAATATGTACAAGAGCATTATTAAGGAGATATGATATGCTCACTTCAGATGTAAGTGAGTATATCAGTCCCCTCCTGTTCATTCTGGTGCTGGATTGCGCCCTTAACCGAGCTAAACAGGAAATGAGACCAAACCATCTTGGAAATAGAAATATCCGGAGTGTACATTACACGGTACTTGCATTCGCCAACGACATAGTAGTGTTTGGAAGCAGCTGTCGTAGCCTACAGTTTAACCTTAAGGTCCTACAAAAAGAGTTAAAGAACATAAATATGGAGATAAATATCCCAAATACAAATTATATGAGGATCGGAAGAAGGAGTGAACGTGGGGATCGAATCGTCAGGATGAATGGAACACGTTTAGAACAAGTATCAGATGCTAAGTACCTTGGAGCTCATTTAAACCAGTATGGCTGGGTTGATGGGGGACATCAGAGAGAGGATCAAGATGGCTGGAAGATGCTTCCAATCCCTAAAGAAAGGAATCCTAGATAAAAAGGAAGTCTCCAAGGAAACCAAAAATGCGGTCTTCAAGAACACATTCCTACCGATTTTGACCTACGCAAGTGAGTCATGTTACGACCCAGCATAAGAGCCAAATCAAAGCGATGGAAATCGCCACCTAAGAAAAATAGAGGGGGAAACCAGACGGGATCGCGTAAGGAACACAACCATACGAGCAAACCTGGACCTGAGGCCTGCAGAAGAAAACGAACTCAGGTGGTATGGGCACGTATTGCGAATGGCCGAGAACCGAATCGCCTAGGGTAGAGTGGATGGGAGAAGGCCAAAGGGAAGACCAAGAAAGACCACGGAACGGAATGGACTGGAGAAGGAGAAAGCAGCTGGCTGAAGATAGAGATACATGGATCAGGCTCTATACCAATGTGCTTCACACTGCTATGCGGTAAAAGGGGATTCGATTTAATAAGTATGTAAGATATACTCACAGGTATGCTGGGACTGGTAGGCTGGAGAAGACTTTGCGCTCTGTTGCTGGAAAGAGTACGTGAGGTGTAGGTTGATGTGCCTGCCGAACGGGGAGGTGTCACCTAGATCCCGCCCTCCACCGAGGCCTCCCTGTGCACCGCCACCTGTGGCAATAAAATGCGAAATAAGTATAATGGCAATTAAAATAAAAAAATAAAGTCTATTGAACAGAATAGAATTGTTCAGGCAAGTTAGGTTTTAATAATAAAAACCTTTCGCTTCCCTGATGAAGAAAGTATGGCCGGTGCACAATGTTCCTAGTTCTTTTGGTTATTGTAATAAACAGGTATAAATAATAAAAGAATAACGTAAAAGATATTTTACATAAAGTTTACTTTTAAAATTTAGAAAATATTAGCTTAATTAATAAGAAGAACAAAATAATATAAATGAAAGGAAATAAAGAAAATTCTCTGATATTTAAAGCTTAAACAATAATTTATTAAATACAAGACTTAAATGATTAAAGGAAAATGAAATACACTAGTATATAAACTATTATGTATAAAAACTATGCTTCAATCGCCATGGCCATTGTTAAACTATAGAATAAAATAATTAAGAAACCGTTAATAACTATAATACATTGATAGATAACTAAAGTCAGCAATTTAATTTTAATGTTAGAAGGTAAAGTCCAATTTTCAGAAAATGTTATTTCAATTTGAAGATCAAGCAAAATTTAATGTTCATACATTATTAAAAAAAATAATATGGGAATTATTTTACTTTAAATATCCATCCCGCTGGGAACTTAATCTTCCACCTCTATCCGTCTTCTAAAATAATGTCTGCAAATGTGCACAATACACAAATGAACACCCTGGGTGAACGAAATGTCATAAAATGTTTTTAAAGAATTTTGAAGCCTAAGAGAGTAATGTGTATTCGGCTGGCGTGGTTCAACAGCTGACTGACTTGGTGAAGCGTCTTTTGTTTTTCTCAGAGCTTTGGCTCCAAGCGTCTTCGACCAATCTCAAGCGCCCACGCACACAACACTAAATGAATGTTTATTGGCTACTTGATATAGATTGATATGATATTCAATTTTAATAAACTTGGCACATACACTTACTAACAAAAGTCTCTGCACATCCTCCAGTTTTTTTTCATTTTACCTTAAGATAGGTTATGAGCCAGATATAGGCAATGAAACTCACACATTTTTTACATAATTTAATCTATTTTAACTAACAATAATCAAATTTAATAAAATTTACGGTAAGGTATGTCCTAAAACGGTATGACGAACTGGGTACAATGGAAAGTAGATACCGCTCTGGCCGCCACCCGTACTCCAAGTTCACAAGAGGGCTATCATAAGGACTGTGGCCGAAGAACCCCACAGAAGTGCTCTAAATTTAGCAGATATGGTGTAAGAAAATTACAAGATTGGGTTATCTGCACAAACGATTAGAAGAACCCTAAAGAAAGATGGCTATAATGTGCGTAAGCCTAGGCGTAAGCCATTCATTAGTAAATAAACTGGCAATTAAAACTGCAGTTCGCAAAGGAACATGTAAATAAGCCCTTATAGTTCTGGGAACGTGTTTTATTTACTGTCGAGAGTAAATGTAACATTAATGGATCAGATGGAAGGGGGAAAGTTTTGAGAAAACCAAACAAAAATCCCCTGGAAAACATAGTTGGTACTGTGAAACATGGTGGAGTGAGTGTTTTAGTTTGGGGGTGTATGTGTGCTGCTGGAGTTGGTAATTTGAAATTTATCGACGGAATAATGGACCAACACGTTTATATAAATATTTTGAGGAGTAATTTACCGGAAAGTTTAATGAAGTTTGATCTCCAGGAAAAATTCATTTTTCAACAAGATAATTACAGCGCGGAAAGTTCAAGAATAGTTGTTCTACAATGCTCCATAGCAACTTAAAACACCTCCCCAATCTCCTAATCTTAATCCAATACAACATCTGTGGGATCAACTAGGCCGTCAGAAAGTAAAAATTAAAATAAAGAACTAAGACCACTTAAAAAGAGTACAAAAGCGAATGTGGGGTAAAATTACTCCAGAAACTACAAAAAATTAGTTCACACCATGCCAAATAGATTATGAGATGTGATAAGAAATAGGGGAGGAACGACTACCTATTAAAGTTGGTTTGGCATCAATAATTAAGCTTCAAGTTGAAGAAAAATGACGTGTGCAGGGACTTTTGGCGCTTCAATATTCTGATATTTTATGTAATTTTCCTCATAAATTATAAATTAAATAAATTTTATTAAATTTGATTATTGTTACTTAAAATAGATTAAATTATGTAAAAAATATGTGTTTCATTGCCTATATCTGACTCATAACCTATCTTAAGGTAAAATTAAAAAAAAGCTGGAGGGTGTGCAGAGACTTTTGTTAGTAAGTGTAATTAATACATTACCAATAATAATTAATTAAATTTAAAATATATTTAAAAATAATGAATTAAACAAAAAAAAAATAAACTAAACTAAAATAATTTAAAACATCATATGGGTTCCCTGAACAAGAATAAAGGCTTAAAGAACACGAAGGTACGATGCCGACATCACCGATCGTTCCCTACACACCTCCATCCACCTCCCCCCGTCCAACCTATCTCCACAAAATCAGGCTTCACCGAATCCGCCCACTTTAGTCTAGGGCTACTCGTCGGACGTTTCCAGTCGGCAAATGTACAACATTCGTAAATGTCGAAAAAAAAAAAGTTTACATCCGAAAAAGAACAAGAATTTCTCGCCTATAGCGTAGCCTTAATTTCCTCTTCAATTTTAGAATCTTAGGCGACTACAATAAAAACAATCGCTCACATTGGCTCCCCTTCAGCTTTCCGGTGTGCATGTGCTTCTTCTGCCGCGCCCTCGAGTTCTGGAACCAGACCTGGGTCACCCTCTTGGAGAGGCCGGTGATCTGGGCGATCCTCTCGAGGTCCTGGCCGTCCGGGTTCGAGTCCAGCTGGAAGTTGGCCTGGAGGACCTGGAGCTGCTCCTCGGTGAACGTCGTCCGCACCCGCTTCGCCTTGCTCTTGTTGTGGTAGGACTCGCTGTCGCCTCCTTCTGCAACAGAATCGTTCTTCCGTCAGGAACATTCGGGGATCGATTATTCATCATCAAAATACAAAAGGTTTGAACAAGGAGGTGATTTATAATATAAAATATTTCAATATATTCAGCACAATCACAAAACTAATCTTTAATACACTATTATTGAACACCAAATATTTTATAAGCACAGAATCACACATATTTAGAACACCTGCTTTGAGCAAACGAAATCAAGAACTTTACCAACATTTTGGCAAAAAACCACACTCTGACAAATAAAGGTACACAATGTCTGTGACATTTCACAATAATGATAAATATTAATAATATACCTTACTTTTAAATTTCTAGCACTAGCGGGTAAGGAGTATTTGCTGAAGTACAACTGTGAATCACCAAGGGAGTGCCTAAACCACAGCTAAGAAGAATGTTACTACTGCCCACATTATAAATGTCCAAAATATAGACAATCTATTAATCCGATAGTGTAAGGGCTACAATAGATCAGGCATTCTAATAACACTGTACAGCAAAAAAAAGTCGCTCCCTTGAGAATTCAAATTAGGAGTCTATCAAATCAAAATTAATGATTCTTATTTTTGAGAAATCAGGTGTTGTTTTTGGAAAACCTTTAATAGCGTATTTTTTATTTTATTTTTTAATTTAATTTTTTTTTCAACTCCCTTGAGACATTGTTTCTGATTTTTATATTTTCATGTGTGCTGAATTCTAATCAACATTAAACAAATTCTATCATGGACCATTTTTAGAGATCGGAGTTTGTTATTGAGTAAAAGAAAAACTGTAATTGCACTTTTTTCGTATAATTGTTGGTGAAAAACACTAATATATAATATAATTAATATAATAATATCTTTTCCTTTTGTACTCTCATCACTTGTCTCCAGCTAAAGTGTCTAACAGCAAGCATCTTCTTATGACATTTATTGCAAAGATGTTACTTGCAAAAAAAAAAAAAAAAAAAAAAAGATCAACTTTTAGTGTTCCATCCAGCAGTGAGGATGCCGAATTGCGGAAACGTTTGCTGTTTTGGTTGAACTACTATTTTAACTAATAAATACTATTTTGATTCTCACATTAAAAGAAATATATATAGTTACTAGCATTTCCCGTCGCGGCTTTTCCCGCGATCCTTTAAAATCAATTCTGTGATCATTTCTTGGTATTGATTTAATATGATATGTTAACTGATGTTAAGGAGATTCAGTAGAATCGGAGCTCCCGGTAGGTGGAATGTTGGAGGGGGAAGCTGCCGGCTCGGTAGAAGAGTGGAGAATTAGTGGTTACCTAGGAGACGCGCAATGGAGAGAGTTCACTAAAACCGCCGAAACAAAAAATTGCCTACTCGTCGTGAACGCTTCATTTTTCGGCTATAAAACATGGTATTCGTCGCCCCGTCAAAAAGATCTTTAAATTGAGTCAAAATTAGATATTTTTCTCGAAGTGCAAAAATAGGTGTCCGTTATAGTTAAACGACAATTTCGCCATTTGTAACACTTAGGGGTTATATTTTTGAAATTCCTTTCTTAGTGGTTACCTACATCGCGTTTAAAATCTAAATTCCGTACTTCAAGTGTCTATCATTAGTAGTTTTTGCTCTGCGTTGATTCTGTCACAAAGCCTCTTACATATATAAAGATTATTTTGATATTGTTATTTACGTACGGAAAAGGTAAATAAAACCGAATTCACAGTTCATTGATCGACCATTTCCTGTCTCAGAGACTGAATGGTCAAACTAACTGAAGTCGGGTTGCTTATGGAATTAAACTTCGCTTCAGTTGAGCCGTTAAACGCCAGTGGTAGAGGAAGCGGATAATTGCTAACAGGGATTCCGAAAAAATATTTGACATTGTTTTGGAAGGGGGAGCCCTGTACACTTTAGAGAGAAAGTGCTAGAGTAATCTGGAGGGAGGGTGGCTGCCCTGCGTCGGCTTCCGGTGTCCATTAGAGTCAGCAAAGCGGGATGTTGAATGGATTCGAGTTTCTGGCGACAGCGGCTAATTTCGGAACAATTAATTCGTGCCAACTCATCCTTCGCAAAACGGTTTGGCAGGGGTTCGGTGAGGGGAGTCCCAGAAAGCGTCGGTAACCTGAGATTACGAGTTAAAGACCCGGGGCTACTCGGCATCAATCTTTTACCACAACACCTTGCGCGTGAAAAAATAAACCGTATAGTCGATAAGCCCCTTTATTATTATTTTTAATATTGATTTTGTATTTTCATATTTATAAACTTGCATTTGAGGAGGTGAGGTGCAAAACTCGTTCGTTCCACATGAACACGTTTTTGAAGAAACTAAAAAAAAAACACTTACTACGTCTTTTAGAGTGGCCAGATAAAGATGATTTTCTTTTGCCTTCGAAAGGTGCAGCTGCCCTGTGGAAGTGAGCTTGGAATGAAAGAAATCGGGTGCGTGCGCGCAACACACATCTTTCACTTACCCAACTTACTTAGATTAGAAATTAATGTGTTTTGTTAATTGCCACTTCTCAAATGAACAGAACGGCTTTAATTATGGTCTGTCTGTCATTAAAGGCGTACTTCGCACGCGTGGGCTCAACGAGTTTTGTGAGTTGACTGAATATGAGAACACCCCCAGAGACAATACGAATTAATGAGTGTGTAGAAAATGTACCTTCATTTATATTAATTAATAGAGAGGGCGACAAAGGATTTCAGAAGGTTTCTCCTTTTCTAATAAATACGTTTTTAACTGGTTTGATAGGAGAGGTTAAAACCATTAAATAATTACGTGATGGAGATTTACTAGTAGAAACGGCTAATAGTAAGCAATCGAAGAAACTGATTGAGTGCAAAAAGTTTGCAGACCAGTTCAATGTTACAGTAACACCACACCCAACGTTAAATTTTAGTAAGGGAGTAATTAGATGCTATGATCTTCAATTTCTAAGTAAGGAAGATATAATAGCTGAATTGAATGGACAAATACAAGATATTAAAAGAATCAAAACTAAACCCAATGGTATCGAAAAGAATACTAACTCTTACATAGTAACTTTCCCAACACCATTCCCACCTGAAACACTCAAAGTGGGCTACCAGACTATCAAAGTTCTCAAGTATACACCAAATCCCATGAGGTGCTATAAATGTCTAGGTTTCTCCCATCCTACTCTAAAATGCAAAAAACTAAAGGCAATCTGCTCTCAATGCGGGGATGAAAAACACACAGACGGTAAATGCACTAAAACTCCCAAATGTGTAAACTGTAGCGGTGAACATAACAGCTTAGATCGGTCTTGTCCTGTTTTTAAAATGAACAAAGATATCAAAAGCATACAATACAGCAGAAAAGTACCCTTTAACGTAGCAAAACAATTTTATAAACTAGGAAATCCACAACATTTTAATAGATTATACTCTGAAATAACCAGATCACAGAAACAAACAACACAGGAAGTAGGTACCCAAACGGATTCATTCTTTAAATTTGAAGCTCAAACAAATCTCCAAACCAAACAAGTTCCAACTCCAAACCACATCTCCCACACACCTAACACACCCCGCACTACACCTAAACCAAAGCCACAACAACACGGTATCGCCACTCGTTCAGTGACGTAGGCCACGATCCATCCACCCTCACCATCGCATCCCCCTTCCCCTCCTCCTAGCACACTTCCCCAATCTTCTACACCGCATTCCTCCGATCCCTCGTCTTCTTGCTCCGACCTTTCTGTCGACAAAGGTCGACCTGAAGGCGACATCGAGTTTATAGAGGTAGACCCGCCTGACTCCGCTGACGGCTATACCGAGGTCAAGTATAAAAAAGACAAAATTAAAAAGGACAATGTAATAAGCAAAAGTAAAAACAGCGCCAAGTAAATAACGTGACTAGGCACTCATTATACTGTTTTTATTTTACATATGTATATATATATATTTATTTATTTTTATTTATTTTTTTTTTTAAATATTTTTTCTCCTTAATCGATTTCTTCAACCTTACCGCTGTATACGTTTCCAATTTTCCAAACATATGTCACTATTTCTCGATTTCCTTTACATATTCAATTACTTTTCTTGCGACGTTTTTTCCTATACCTCCTTTCTCCGTAACATGGACCACCTAAAACTGCTCCAATGGAACTGTAACGGACTGTTTCTGCACTTTAGTGACCTCCAAATGTTAATTGATGAATATCAGCCTGACCTGCTGTGCCTTCAAGAAACTCACCTCAAACCTTCCGATACTCTGACTCTTAAACATTTTGATCTTTATAGGTTTGACCACACTGGTGGCGCACGAACTTGTGGAGGAGTCACCATCCTCGTTTCTACCATATTAGCCTCACAGAAAATTAATCTGCAGACCGATCTACAAGCTATCGCCGTAAGAATTCTTAGCAGTACTCCATTTACTTTATGTAATAAATACCTTCCTCAGCAAACTGCAGTGTCTGAGTATCAGTTAACTAACATTTGCGCTCAGCTTCCACCTCCTGTAATTGTTGTTGGAGACTGTAACGCCCATAACTTACTGTGGGGCTCCAATAGGACCGATAATCGGGGAAAATTAATAGAAACGATTTTAGAAACAAATCACCTCTTTCTCCTCAATAGCGGTGAACCAACCTACCTCAGCCCTACACACGGGACCCATTCATCAATCGATCTCGCATTCTGTTCCTACGGATTAGCTGCGGATTCTTCTTGGGCAGTGATACCTGATCAGCATTCAAGTGATCGTTTCCCTATAATGATCAACCTAGCTGGCAGGAAACCTTATTCATTCAAAAGACGACGCTGGATCCAAGATAAAGCTGATTGGCCAAGTTTCACTGAGTCCGCACAGCTAGACTTTTTACTTTCTGACGACGTCAATGAATGCTGTACATTGATTACTACCAAAATAAAAGAAGCAGCAGATTCTTGTATTCCCAAAACCCCACTTAATCCCAAACGCCGCCCTCTACCCTGGTTCAATTCTGACTGCAAAGATGCTGTTAGAACTCGTAGGAAGGCATACCGAAAATTCAAGAAAAATATGACACTCCAAAATCTAGTAAATTACAAGAAAGAAAAAGCGAAATGCAAACGAACTATAAATCAAAGCAAAAGTGATTCGTGGAAAGCTTTCGTATCATCGGTGAGGTCGGATACGCCTGCCTCAGTAGTTTGGAGAAAAATAGGAGCCATAGAGGGAAAAAGATTCAGTCCTTCTATCCATCACGATATTGATGGCCGACTGGTGAGTGATGAAAAACACCTAGCTAATGAATTCGCTAAGTACTTTTCCTTAAATGGATTACCTTTTGAAGAAGAATTTTTAAATTACAAAAGAGATATGGAAAAGCACCCTATCGAATTCAGGTTACAAGAAGATGCTGAAGTATACAACGTTCCTTTCAGTTTTTCTGAACTTAAGACAGCACTGCAAGCGTTGAAAGGAAACTCTCCAGGTCCAGATGAACTGACGTACAGCATGCTTAAACACCTCTCCGACAAATCCTTAGTCCAAGTACTTATCTTCCTTAACAAAGTATGGACCACTGGAGTATTCCCTACTTCATGGAAACAATCTCACGTGATACCCGTACTGAAAAATGGAAAAAAAAAACTCTATTATCTAGTTATCGTCCTATTTCTCTAACCAACTGCCTTAGTAAGCTGATGGAAAATATGGTAAATAAAAGACTGATATGGACCCTTGAAAGGAATGGCCTATTTAACAACCTCCAATGCGGTTTCCGTAAGCATCGTTCTACTATCGACAACTTAATTCGACTAACCACCGCCATTCAAAACGCATTTATTCAGAAAATGTACGCCGTAGCAATATTTTTTGACATTCATAAAGCCTTCGACACAGTATGGAGATATGGCATTCTAAAACGATTAAAAGAATGGGGAATTAAGGGTTACATGGCCCAGTTTATAAGGGGTTTTCTTGAAACCAGGTACTATAGAGTTTGTGTTGGAGGGAGCGAATCCGACAATATTAAATAAAAACCCGACACTCCCAGTTAGTATAAGGCTCGATGATATTTTAAAAGAAATTAAAAGGAATCCAATAATATTCAGTGACGACAACCTAGCCCCTTGGGTTCTAACCGCTCCCGCTATCAATATGGATTTGTTTCGATTAGTTAAAAATAATGAATCAATCCACTGCCTGAAAACCACGCTCTCCTCTACGCTCTCTGCAATTACAAAAAGAGTCTAATAATATACACGGATGGTTCTAAAACAGAAGAATCTGCATCCTGTGCGATAGTGTTTAATCTGACTTCAAACAAGTACAAACTAAACAACCTCTGCTCCATATTTACAGCTGAATTAACAGCTCTGCTGAAGGCCCTCAAACATAGTATTACGGCTAAAGCAGACTCGGTTGTGATTTGTTCGGATTCACTAAGCGCCCTGAAAAGCTTAAGAAATCCTTTCTCAGAAAAACCACTGGTCAAAGAAATTCACAGCCATTTACATCAGATGAAAAAATCTAAGAAAGGAGTTCTTTTTGTATGGGTGCCAAGCCATATCGGCGTGGTAGGCAACGAAATGGCCGATAGAGCAGCCAAATCAGCTCACGGATTGGATAACACAGAAATTTCCTTTTTATCGAGCACAGAGCTGTTTTTGCCTCTTAGGGGGGAGATTTGGAGGAAGTGGCAGGTAGCGTGGGATGGGCAAGTTCTTAATAAGCTTCGCATGATCAAGAGATCAGTTAGGGAATAGCCTTCATGTTCAAGTTCATCGAGAAGAGAGGAAGTGGTCATTGCTCGCCTCCGCATAGGGCACTGCCGCCTCACCCACAGCTATCTGATGGCTAAAAAGCCAGCACCTCAATGCACACAGTGCAGAACATTACTATCTGTGAGGCACATAATCGAAGAGTGCTCGGTTTATAATGACAAGATGATCCAGATGGGAATTCCTCGGTCTATCGCTACAGCATTAGGAGCAAATCAGAAGATGACCAGAGAACTCTTGAGTTTCATTAAAGAAGTGGGGCTCTACCCTCTCATATAACTGCTACGCCCTTTCTAATTTGCGGGTGATGATAACCTTCGCTGTTTTTCACCCTGTTTAAATAAATAAATAAAAATAAATAAAATATAGCTAGGTAAGAAGAATCGAGTATAAACTGAAATAAAACACGCGAGTTTAAGGTGCTTTCGATATTATGTTCAGAAAGAGTAACAGAAACTGATGAAATGAACGAACGGGATGGGTGCACAGTTAGAAGTTATAATAGGAACCAAAGAGTTTTTCTTCAGAACGAGTAACGAACCAGTTTTGAAACAGTGGGCTATGGAATGAATCAGTTCTGCAACAAACCGCTATTTTGTAAAGCCATCTGATACGATATGTTGAAAGAGCATTAAAATATCTTTTAGAATCCTCTGCCATCTCAATTTAAAAAAAAAATAGAACGAACGAGTTTTGCATCTCACCTTCTCATTTATACAGATAAGATTTTATAATATCTTCAGTGATAATATCTTCACAAGATACAAGATATTATCACTGGTGGGCCTTTTCTAGAGAAGTCTAATTTTTTTTTTGCTTATAGATTCTAAAGAAAAATATATTTTTATTTTATTTCTGGCGCAAACCAAAATACCTCGGTTATGCAATAGAATTAACAAGCAAAATACGGGACGGTGAAACGAACTAAATTGTTGGAAAAAAAAAAAAAAAGAAAAAGGTTTTTAGTTGTTTGGCGCAGAAGGATGGAAACTGGGTCTCACGTAGGAGACTCGAAAGGAATATTAAAACACTTCTGTCAATGGAACCTTCCGTCCAACTGTTTCAGCGTTTGGAATATTTAGCCGCTCTTTTAGGATTTCTGGCTCCACTCCTACATAATCGATATCATATATAACATTTTTATATATATTTTTAAGTAAAATGAATTAAATAAGATCTATATAATTTATTTATAACAAGGGCACTTTGATGTTTGACACGTGGGTCATTTTAGCCTAGGGTGCATAAGAAGGTAACACATAAAGAAGTTAATGAGCTCACGAAAACATAAACATTTTGAATAAAATATATAAATATTATATAATATTTATATAATAAATATAAAATAAGGAAGGGCATTACTATTCTAGTTAATTTCAAAAATAATAATGTGTTTGATTAAATTCAATTAGCAACGGGATCACCTCTGGTGTAGTGGTTAGCATGGCAACCTACAATACTGAAGGTCGCGGGTTCGCGTACCGTGGTGGCCCTAGGATTTTTTAATGGGAGTGAATAATCCTTGGCTATTCCGTCCCTCGAATGAACCTAAAATAGAGGTGACGCGCCTGTGCGATGTCAGGTAGGCTCGTTAAAGACCACTCTCCAATTTATACCTGGATAGGCAAAATTTAGGACTCATAAATGGACGTTAAACAAACAAAGTGAATTAGCAACAATTGTGGTAAAATGAATTTTTAATTAAAATACGAAAGGATTATTGCTATATAAAAGCAGTAGGCTATCCTTTTAGGTCTACGAACTGACCATTTCTGACCAGGGCCCTGACGTTTGAATTTGGTACAAACACTTCATATCTTCCGGTGAGCTCGCACCCCAGATATCAAGACCTAAATCCGCACATGAAAACATGGTTCATTTAAGTAATTGAAGGTAAAAATTTAATATCAAACTATATAGTACTAGCATTCCCCGTCGCGGCTTCGCCCGCGAGCCTTTAAAATCAATTCTGTGACCATTATCTTGGTATTGATCTAATATAATATGTTAACTGATGTTAAGGAGATTTAGTAGAATTTGAGCTTCTGGTAGGTGGAATGTTGGTGGGGGGGGGAAGCTGCCGGCTCGGTAGAAGAGACGCGGACGCGCAACTAAAACCGCCGAAACAAAAAATGACTTACTCGTCGTGAACGCTTCATTTTTCGGCTGTAAAACATGGTTTTCGACGCCCAATAGGGCCTTTCGAGTTAAACTCGTCGTATCAAATTCTTTAAAATGAGTCCTAATTAGATATATTTTCTCGAAAATCGAAAATAGGTGTCCGTTAGAGTTAAACGACAATTTCGCCATTTACATTTTAGATATTCTTAGGGGCTACAATTTTGATATTCCTTTCTTAGTGGTTACCAACATCGCTTTTAAAATCTAAATTCCGAAGTTTCTAATCATAAGTAGTTTTTGCTCTGCGTTGATTCTGTCAGTCAGGACAAAGCCTCTTATACATATGGAGAAGTATATATATATGTAGTAGTATATATATATGGAGATGTATATATATAAGGAGAAATATATGGAGAAGAGATCAAAATAAACACGCACCATCCCCAATCATGGGAATCACAGTGTACATAATTTGATTACCACTAATATTTAAATAATCAGTAGCCATATTTTATGTGAATGTCTATTTTAATACTATTGTAACGTTAAATCGATATTCAAATAAAAAACATTTGGTTTAAAATCTCAACAATAGATTTCCGTTAGAGTTAAACGACAATTTCGCCATTTAAGCCCCTTAGGGGTTACATTTTTGAAATTCCTTTCTTAGTGGTTACCTACATCGCGTTTAAAGTCTAAATTCCGAACTTCAAGTTTCAATCATTAGTAGTTTTTGCTCTGCGTTGATTCTGTCAGTCATGACAAAGCCTCTTATATATATAGAGATTTGATATTAATCTAATCTTAATCTGTGGGTGACCACTTTTTTAAATTATTTTTAAATGATTTATTTTTTGAAGAGAAAAGATTTGGCTCCGCCGGGAGTCGAACCCTGGTCTCCCGCGTGACATGCGCGGATGCTAACCACAACACCACAGAGCTCGGCTCCAAGTAGAGCCAATCCTTCCTCTTCACTGATACCTACTACCCGATTTGAAATTTTTTGCGTGATCGGGTAGTAGGTATCAGTGAAGAGGAAGGATGGCTCTACTTATAGCCAGGTATCAGTGAAGAGGAAGGATAGGGTCTACTTGGAGCCGAGCTCTGTGGTGTAGTGGTTAGCATCCGAGCATGTCACTCGGGAGACCCGGGTTCGACTCCCGGTGGAGCTAAATCTTTTCTCTTCAAAAAATAAATCATTTTATACAGTATTTGATACTATATTAGCATACAGCCAACATTTTACTTATGTAATGTTTTCTTTATTTCGAGCCTTAAAATTCTTAAGTTTAGGGGGCCTCAAAATTCCGACTACAAGGAAGATAATATTTCATCCTGGAAAGAAGTTGATGAACTTACCATCGGAAGAAGTGGTGGCCCCGTCGACGGTCTCCATGTAGTGGGCCTTGCAGAGCACCCTGTCCTCGTGGAGGGCGAACTCCTCGCCGGTGGAGAGCTGCCTCTTGCAGGCCTCGCAGGCGAAGCAGGCCAGGTGGTAGACGTGCTCCCTCGCCTTCCGCACCCAGTCCCGCGAGGAGATGCTCCTCGAGCACTTCGAACACTTGGCTCCGAAACTTCTGTAAAAGAGTTGGAATACTTGATGAGTATAGTGCAAATTTTATACCGGTACAATATCAAATTTGATAAAGGAGTAGGGCTGAGCGGGGTTGGTTGGCATAGGGGGTAGGTTGGCCATCGGCTTATAGTTTCCGTCAAACCTGTTGTGAAGGCCCCACCATTGTACCATGTGACCCGCTCGACCTCGGAAGTCTTGTACTGAGTTTTCAATCCGATGCTAACATTGTAGATAAGAGTGTGCTTCATTGATTGATTTTACAACATGTAAGTAAATTTTTATGTTTTCAGTAAATTTGGTTTAAGGGCATGGTAAAAAATTTGACTCCGATTCTGTTCACTTAGCCCCAAACTCCTTTGAAAAACCTAACCTTTCGACTAACCACGTTCTTGTTTGATTGTTCTCCCCTGTCCTGGCAGCCATCTTTCATATGATCTCTCCTGTGGGGTTAGTTGGCTCTCTTCAACTGGGGTTTGTTGGAGCAGTAGCAATTCACAAAAGCAAGGTAAACATAAATAAAAGTGAAACTACCAATTGTTTTTAGTTCCAGCAAGGAGGATGAAAGCAATTTTTCTTATGCAGAAAGTGACGACATTCTAAACTTTTATCTTCTTCTATTGTCATTCTATTTTCCCTTAAAAGCTGTTAAAAACCGATTACCATTATAGTGCAGCTTTTAATAAGAATAATATGTGTCAGGCAGTACTTGAATGAGATGGCTAAAAAATCCCACCTTCTAGGCCAACCTGCCCCACCTTGGGGGTGAAATGGCATACTCTGGATTGACGAATTCTTCAATTTTCTATGATCTTAGTATTAAATAGTATGTGGTGAAAAAAATACTTGAAGTACTTTCATACTTGGAGTTTACAATGGTATCAGCCCTATTAGGATTATATTAACAGGAACGACTCAACAATCAAAAAAGTGAAAACTGTTGCCAACCAACCCTGTTCTCACCAACAATTTTATATTAATTTAATAATTTCGTGGGGGTTACCAGCAGATCAGTGAAGAGGAGAGATCGACTCGGCTTGGAAGCAAACTTGGAGGCGCAAAAGATAGTGTACCGCGAATGTTAAGCGGGAGACAAGGTTTCGATCCCGGCCCTAGCGAATCTTTTTTCTTTAAAAATAAAATATTTACAAAGGAATGACTGAAAAGATACATTAAAATATCTTAAATAAACCAATTTAACAGACTACTACAATTCATTAAATAGGAAATAGGACGGAAGAATTACACCTAATGTAGACGGTATGAGCCTAAACAGAAGACTAAACTTACTGTACACAATTCTTTATTAAGGATCGAAAATGAATATCAAACAAAGGCTGAACTCTTATCCATACCTTTTAAAAACTTTATGGACATATGCATCACAATTTTTTGGAATATCGATAAAGACTTACATACAGTAAATACAAATATTTCAATAAAAAATCTGGTGCGTGCGCGCAATACACAACTTTCACTTACAACTTACTTAGATTAGAAATTGGCGTTTTTTGTTAATTGCCATTTCTCAAAGTCACACATTTTTCTACATTCATTTCTTATTTTTGTTTTTATTTGTTCTAAAGTACATTAAACTTTTTCTTATTATTAAATAAAAGTTTTTTACTTGCGATAATTCGGCAATGCAAGCATAATACTCCAATTCGTCTCATTTTATAATTCTCTATGTAGCTGTTGAAAACTTCATTTAGTTACCATGAAACGAATAATTTTCAATAAATGAACAGAACGGCTTTAATGATAAACATTGTTTAACAAAGGCGTAATCCGCAGGCGTGGGCTCAACGTGTTTTATTAGTTGACTGAATATATTTCTTTTTTTCTCCTTTATGTTTTCTTGATTTTTTTCATATTTCATATTTAGCCATTTATATTTTTAGGCGTAACGAGAGACAGTTAATTTCTCCATATAAACAAAAACAAAGATACTTTATAGGAAAACAAAAAAGGCCCCTTTCCCATTTAAGCCACCTTCAGAACATTTTAATAGTGATAAAGGCTCGTACGGTTTATAGTTTTTTAGCTAGTCTGTTCACACAGACACAGACCATGTATTTCCGTTGAAGTGTATTTCATATATAGATAAGTGAAAGTAAAAATGGGATCACCTGTGGTGTAATGGTTTGCTTCCCTCGGTGGCCCTAGGGTTTTTTTAGGGGGGGGGGAGTGAAAAATTCTTGGCTATGCTGTCCCTCTGATAGGGAGTAAAATGGTGGTCCCGAGCCTATACGATGTCAGGTACTCGTTAAAGATTCCCGTCCTAATTATACCTGGATAGGCAAAATTGTGTATTTGTATTTGTATATAACATCATCCGATTTGCCCTAGTGGCATAAAGTGACTTTAAACAGAAATACAAAAGTAATTTCAGATTCAGTAAACTACCAATTTTCCGAGTGCGGTTAATTAGACATGCGGGTTATTTACGCCTTAAATCACAACAGGAGATTTCTCATCCACCTTCTTGGTGTGGACAAGAGACCGTTTGCGTTAGTCCATATTTAGCTATTTTACTTTCACTTACCTATATATAAAATGTATAGCAAGGTAAAGTATTGCGATGGTGAACAATTTCGACTTTCGGTTTTCAACGGAATGGCACATTTTGGGATCTCCTGGATCCAAATAACCGTCTCGCAAAATGGTCTGTGTGTGTGTATGTGAACAGACAAGCTCAAAAACTATATAGTATTCTAAAAACTACTATAGTATTCTAGTACAAACTTGAAATTGGGTATTTTGTGTATGTATTTGCCCGTGATAATACAGCAAAAACTTCATCAAAATTGGTTAAACGGAGAGGGCTTAATAAGTTCTTAAATTCTGTCTCATTTTTTTTTTTTTTTTTTACTTTCTCGTAAACGGCTCTAACAACTTTGATCAAACTGGTGATGTCTAATGAGAATCATCAACTATTGTTTGATATCAGGTAAGCTTTATCATTATTAAAATGTTCTGAGGGGGCTCAAATGGAGAAAGGGACTATTTGTTTTCCGATAAAGTACATAGAAATGGTCTGTTTTTGTGTTAGAAATGAAATTATTATAAATATTCGCTGACTTTTTTTTTTAATTTTATATATCGTTACACTCCTGCACTGAACAGGAGAGGACACTGTTTATTCAATTGGGATTATTTTTTTTCCTTTGGTGATATTACCGGACCTAACGTTAGAAAATAAAGTGATCAAAAATAAAATAAGTTATTCTGTTAATAATTGTCTTATTTCCGTAATTTCTTCTTCATTTTGTAGCGAAGAAATAATAGTAATATTTTACACTAAACTAACCAAAAAAGTTTTTTCTATTCTGTATAATTATATGTATAGTTATGTTCTATATTAGCATAAAAAACAGACATTGCTGTAATTTGCATATTTACAGATATTATAGACGAAAAAAATAGTTTTCTATTCTTTATACACTTTTTCCGTTGGATATATTAGCACAAAAAGTAAATATGGCTGTTATTCGACTAAACAGCAGCGTTCTGTAAAAGTTTCAGATTTACCCATCCGCCATTTTTCGAAATTGGGGTAACAAACGTACCGTCCTTGCGTTTTTATATATAAGATATTACCAACACAAATCGATATCACAACAGGCAGCCCGATCTGAACTATCAATATATTCTCAGACTGGGAAGAACGGAAGCCACTGCCCACTTGACGGACATGTACCGTACTCAGCTGAGATAAGGGACCTCACAGATCGGAAATGTAAATCCCCCAATTAAAGAACTGGATCTGTCGAGAACTGTCCCAATAAATTAATTAATCGATTGCTCTCAACAGATATAGGTAATTAATTATGTGGAATAATTAGTATACCAGTCTCGTCCCTCTTCTCGCTTTCTTGTTATTTTCCATTTTTATTTCGACTTTTCATCCGATGCTCCCAGAAAAAAAGAATAAATCAGGTATTTTTATTTTTACTTTTTTTTTTTTATATACATAGATATCCAACTAAAACATTAATAAATTACATGTCTTATATATGAAAATAGATAACAGGTAGAGGGCTCCTTTTGAGTTACAGTTAGTGCCAGCGGTACTAACTGCCCCAATAGTAGACTATTTGTGATCAATGATTATTTTGCCTAGTCCCCGTTTATAGGTACATACATACATGTACATAGTACATATAATCCATACATATATATGTATGTATATACAGTACCGGTCAAAAGTTTAGACTCACCCTTAGACTTTGTAACATAAATAAGTAACAAAATTTTATTTATTGGACAACGTAACAACTATAATTTTATTTTTAATTTATTTATAACTAGCTTTAATATCCTGGTTTCACCCACGGAAATTTGAAAACAATGAGAAAAGCCGTGGGTCCAGTATTGTTCGTTAGGACAGAAATGAGATTTTTTTTACTCCAACGGTTGATTTCATAAAAATCTAATGTAAAGTAACTTATAACCATAACCATTTTTATAACAATAAAGAATATACCAGAGATTGGCTGTAATGCAATTTTAATATGGACAGCTGTTCGCACCTGTTATGAAAGAACCACTGAGCGAATTTAGGAGAGAGAAGAATTTAGGACAAACGGTATGTATATCTGTAAAGAACAAACAAAAAAACAAACTAACAGAATTTCATCTTTATTTATATAGATTGTATTTCGAAACAATCATATAATTTTTGAAATGTTATCTCTTGAGTTACAATTCTTTTTAACTTGAAAATTGTGAATTAAATACAAGTGAGTCTAAACTTTTGACCGGTACTGTATGTACATATGTATATTGGAAAATTGAGAATGCAGTTGAAAATTCACATGTGATTATTATTAAAAAACAAAAACAGATTATTGTGTTGATACCATCTCATAATATGTTCCAAGACATACAGATAAATGTGTTTATTTATAAACAGAAATGAAAATCTCACCCAAAACACGCCTGCAGTGGGTAATTCCTGGATTTAATAAAAGAAAAGTAACCTAGAGGAAAATAATAATAGTCTCATAATAAAACGAAATAAAATATAAAAGTGCGTCCCCCCCTCAGAAAATTTCTGGATCCGCCACTGGCTCTAAGTTCCTTAAGATAGTACAACTCCCAATAAAATGGCTTATTGTCTCTAAATGGTTCGCATTGCAGAGACTGCAGTTATGATTACCAACTTTACGAGCAAATGCATTATTATAACAAATTATATGCAAACTATGTATATAACACACATATTTAAACACTTGTATCGCTGATTTAAGGAAAGACTCAGCAAGAAAAGGTATAGACACTGATGTGAGGGAGATTTAGTGTTTAGGGCAGTGGAGGAGGTGTTGTTACGTTTAGGAGCCACTATAAATCTCCGTGGCTATAATGAGCTGCTAGCTTCTCCTTATCTTATCTTCTTCCACCATCGGGGCTAATTGGTACTCCTTTCCACGCTTCCTCTTCATCGCCGATGGTCTTCCGTGGTAGAGGAAGTGGGAGGAGGAGAGGAGTGGTAGGGAGGAAATACAGTGGTTGGGTGGATCGCTTTCAAGGGTATCCTACCTTGCTACCATCATTGTATTGTAATACTATTTTACATTTATAATAATTGTGGCGGTATGGCCGAGTGGGCAAACGCTTTAGGAAATACGCGTTGCTCATGTCAACTTATGATTGGAAACCAGAAGATAGCAAGTTCAAAATCCGGAGCCAGGAGAAATTTAATATTTCTTGGCATTAATCAATCACACTCTCCCCTGGCTGGGGAAACCCCGAATAGACTAAAAGGCGAGGAAGGGAAGGAACAAAGAAAAATAAAAAAAAGATTACATTTATAATAAACTAGCTGCGGTAGTAGACTTAAGGTCTGGTCACAGATGTCCGCACCGGATCCGCACCGTAGCAATTATACAGGTTATGTTCAGAATATTTTTAATTTAACTTACATATTAGCTTTAGTTATGCCTAAAGTTCAGGCCACACATGTCAGACACAGGCCACTTTAGGCATAACTAAAGGTAATATGTAAGTTAAATTAAAAATATTCTGAACATAACCTGTATTATTGCTACGGTGCGGATCCGGTGCGGACATGTGTGGCCAGACCCTAATAGAGACCATCATTAAATAAACACAATGATTAACAATGATTAGAACAAAAAAAAAAAAATACATTAATAATATAAAGGCTTCACTCAGGTAGTTGTGTGATTGTTGTAATAAAAATATAAACTTTAAATTATATAGTATAGAAAATATAGACCAAAACTAATCATGATTAGAACAAAATTTGTACCTTCCTGAAACTTCAATTGAAATAATGCTTTATTTTAAGTTTCGTTAAACTGTTATCTTTATATATGTAAAAATCTCGTGTTCCGATGTTTGCCGGATGTAAAATCAGAAGCTATTCAACGGAATTTGGCTCATTGTGTGTATTTTTGTCCAAATTAAAAGATAGGATAATTTTTATCACGACTAATGCCTCCAATATTTCTTTTATTGCAAATTAAATGCTTATTATACTACGGTTGAATGTGATTATTTGTATGTTCTATAAATTTCCAACAGATGGCGGTGTAAGTTGATTTATTGAAACTGCACTTCATTTTCTTTCGATATTTAGGGTGGGTAAGCATTCAGTAGTCCAATCTATTTTTTCGGCTTCGACAAGGAAAATCCGTTTTTTTCGTAAAAGCACTTATTTGTCAAATTTTCACGTGTGGGTAAATCATCGAATCTATTTGTTTTGAGCCAAAAACATGTTAACCAAAATTGTAGTACACCTATTAGCACTGCAATATAAAAATAAAAAGTTATAATTTAACGTTATCTATCTCATTCATGAAATTAAATTTTTATGATTTGATAATTATTACTATAAGAACATGGAGCATGGTTTGGGGTTCCTCCCGCTCCGTGTTGCTTTACTTAACCTGCTTCAGGTAGAACTTACTGATACGATATCTCATATCATCATGTGTTATATTCTGAATTTAATTAATATGCATTATGGAAAAAGATTAATTAAGTAAATTTTTGATAACTGACTATTGTGATTGTACTAAAACCTATTCCAATTACATTGTTTATTAGCATTCCACGTCGCGGCTTTGCCCGCGAGCCTTTAAAATCAATTCTGTGATCATTATCTTGGTATTGATTTAATTTAATATGTTAACTGATGCAGAATCGGAGCTTCCGGTAGGTAGAATGTTTGAGGGGGAAGCTGCCGGCTCGGTAGAAGAGAGGGAGGCACGCAATGGAGAGAGTTCACTATAACCGCCGAAATAAATAATTGCTTACTCTTCGTGAACGTTTCATTTTTCGGCAACATGGTTTTCGACGTCCCGTTGGGGCTTTCGAATTCAAACAATTTCAAATCCCTTTGGTTTTTAGATTAGCTGAAACGTTTCTATCGAAATCAGTGCATTTTGATTTGACTGTATTAAAAAGAATAGGATATAAATAATTCAACGCATTATAGCCACTGCTGTGGCTCAGTACAGCGGTGCCGGAGCTGCTCGTAAAATATAAGAATCGTCGTTAGTTGAGGACAGAGATTAAACTCAGGGAAGGATGAGAACGAAGCTTTGTATAAAAACTGAGCTTCGGAAATCGAATTGCCATCGAATCGCTGACGGGGAACATGATTAGATAAGATTCGATTGTCGTTGGTTTTTGGGGGAGGGGCGAGCTTTTAAAAATTACTTCTTCTTTTTTTTTGTTTGAAAATTTATTAAATTATTGGTTTTTATATCGTTCTCAAATATCGTAAGTTGAAATAAATTGAATATATAAGGTAAACCATACAGTTATTGACACTCAGTACAGTTGTAGACACTCCAACATTAACTTAAAGAAATAAGTAAACAAGTCCTAATTTTATTTCAAGATATACATGAATCTAATGTTTGAAGGCTCCTCTAAGTCATCTATGAAGTAAGTCTTTAACAAACTAACCATAGGGAAGATTTCACTATTAAATCCACAGGGAGTCAATAACTAGTTTTTGCACTTTTAACAATAAATATTGCCATATGGTAAAATTGTTGAACTTTTACCAAAAAAGAAATCCCTTGAATTTTTATAAGGATAGATAAAAAGGAGCTATAGGAAGTTTCTATTTGATCCCTTCATAAAAAGGGATTATTAAATTTCACCACAGAAATGTAGTCTTAAGGGTGTCAATAACTGTACGGTTTACCCTATTAAAATATAAAAATAAAAGTTGAAATATGAAAAAAAAATAATCAATAAAGATATAAGGTAGAAAAAAAGATTGAAATTTTTACATCCGTTAATGAGTGCAGTAATATATCTCTCTATACCTAAGAGGCTTTGTCCTGACTGACAGAACAACGCAGAGCAAAAACTACTAATGAGAGAAACTTGAAGTTCGGAATTTAGATTTAAAAGCGATATAGGTAACCACTGGTAACCTAAATGGCGAAATTGTCGTTTAACTCTAACGAACACTTACTTTTTGCACTTCGAGAAAAAATATCTAATTTGGACTCATTTTAAAGATCATGATACAACGAGTTTACTCGAAAGCCCCTACGGGTCGTCGAAAACCATGTTTTAAAGCCGAAAAATGAATCGTTCACGACGAGTAAGCAATTTTTTGTTTCGCCGGTTTTAGTGAACTCTCTACATTGCGCGCCTCCCTCTCTTCTACCGAGCCGGCAGCTTCCCCCTCCAACATTCCACCTATCGGAAGCTCCGATCCCTCTCCTCCTTCGCTCACTTCGTTTTTTAAATTGATTTTGTTAACATATATTAAATCAATACCAAGATAATGACCACAGAATTGATTTTAAAGGCTCGCGGACAAAGCCACGACGGGGAATGCTAGTAAATGAATATAGAATAAGCTATTTTCTCTGACATTGCACAATCGCGTTTACATATTTATCAAAATGCGTCGATTTCTACCATAAGTAGAAGTAAGTGAGTGTTGCGCGCATCGCACCATCTTTTTTTTAAGGCCTAATTTCAGACATTGCTTAGAGTTATTGAAATTTTTCAATTTATTGAAGTTAAAATGAATACCTTCTCTTGACTTGAGTGTAAAAATTAATCTCAGTAGAACGGCCAATCCAACTAGTGTAGATGCGCGTTGGTTTTCAAGTAAGATATAAGTGCGTCATGTCATATAAAAAAAAATTAAAAAAAAAAAATTGGGTCAATTTGTAACATATCTTGTCTTTTCTTGTATATATTAATGGATTTAGTCCATACTTCATATTTAGCCATTTCTTATTTTCAGGCAAGAGACAGTTGATTTCTCCATATAAACAAAATCAAAGGGATTTTATAGGAAAACAAAATCCTCCCCCATTTAGGCACCGTCAAAGCACTTCTATTAAAACCTCCCTGATATTAAAGAATACTTTCCTCATTTTACATACTGAATGTAATCAAAATTAATCAATGAGCCGTTTTTATAAAATCATAAACATGAGATAATGCACTCTGAGCCCCATCAAAAAAATTGAATTAAAATGAAACCTACCTAATATTAAAGAATAATTGATTCTTTATAAACATGATAAGTTTAATCGAAATCGTTAGTACAGATTTTAAGAAAAAGAAAAACGTGAAATTGACGACAAATTTATGAAATGAAGTGCCCCCTCCCCCAGTTTGATAAAATTTTTGCTTTCACATTGCGGGCATATACATATCTACATGAAGTACCCAATTCAGGTTCGTACGATTGATCGTTTTTGAGCTAGTATGTCCACACACACACACAGAACATTTAGCGGGACATGGTTATTTGGACTAGGATGACTCAAAATCGTGTATTTCCGTTGAAAAATTGGAAGTCGGAAGTTTTCACGATCGCAATACTTTCCATTAGTATATATTTCATAGATAAGTAAGTGAAAGTAATTCGGCCCATAATAGCATCTTTACCTTTAACTGAAGGATTGCTCTTCGTTGATTCTGTCAGTCAGGACAAAGCCTCTTATATATAGAGAGATTATCTATCTTGTTAAATATTAATATAACAAAACCCAGTTTTCGTCACTGCGATGTTTCATTTGATAGGCAGGAGAAACGACTCCTTCACATATCGATATCAATATGTATCGATATGGCTTTGTCTTCTTGTATAGAACCTTCCGGTTTTCACACGTCCTATCACAAAGGCGACCGGAACTAATGCGATAGTGCAAGTTAAAAAGCGGACGTTGGCTAGTTATGCAGATTGAGAGGAAGAGAGAGAGAGAACAAAATAATGTTACTCCTCCCCCGAGTCGAGCTAAGTGAGTTAGAGAGAGCGAACGGGGGTTCTAATGACTTGTAGCAATTGATCACAATTCAGCTCACACTTTGCACGAATCTCTTTGCTCGTATTCTTTCCCTCTCGCTGATTGGAGCAAATCCAATCACTGAGCAAACACCCACTGCGCAGGCGCGGCCCGCAATCAATCCCGTCCATCTCCGCCTACCTCTCCCCTCAGGTGCTGCGCTCTAGCTCTCCTCCGCTCAACTAGCCTAGTATCACCGGATTTTCTAAATTTTCTCCAATATTATAAAGATAGTATTATGGGCCGATTTCATTTTTACTTTCACTTACCTATTACGGAAATAAAGTGATTGCAGCTAAATCCGTCGTCAGATAATCGTCGTTTCTTTGGATATTCCGTTGAAAAATTATTGGACGGAACCAAATCTTCCTTTACAATATATTTTTACCGGATAATCTGTTGTTTGTAAGGTTTCCCCCCCCCCCCCATGTAATGCAAAGACAAATGTGTAGTAGCTACCGATTTTACTGTTTTTTCGTACTTCCTAGAATCCAGCTTTCGCTCGATCTAGGGATACTATAGAATAAATAATCCTGTTTATAACTTTTATCTTATTCTATGAATAAATTAGGTAGCAATCCTATTCGTTTTTTAGTTTTTCAAAGTGACCTTCGAGGAATTTGATTAAATAGGAAGGGGACTTTTTTATTATAAACTTCATATCAGTTGGTTCGCGAACAGTCAACAATTTTTATTTTTTCAAGTTCGTCGTGTCCTTCTGTAAAACATACTATAGATCGGTATCACGGATGAGACAATTTTAGCTGAGTATGATAAGGTATCGGAATTGAAAAAGAAAAATGCTGCCTTGAAATTAGGAATTCCCATTTCAACACTTTCCGAACTTTAGCATAAATATTGTAACACTTCTGTGGGTCAAAGAATATTTATTAACGAAAATATAACAATTATCTATGCCAACTAATTGATACAACTTAAATATTTGAGCAGGTTACAAAAATGATAACGTTATAACACACAATCATGTGATTAGAGCTTCACAGTCAAGGCACAGACTTAGACTAATTCGTTCAGTCACTTGCTCCTCATATATAATCGTAAATGGTCAGGTCTAGAATTTTCCAGAACAATGTGGACAGCTCTACGCCTTCGTGGGCAAGGCCACGGAAAGATCTAGACCCAAACAGTTCGTTCCAACCGCTTATTTTGTTCCAACAAACAGTCTGGGAGTTTACGCTAAATGTTATCGATTTAACGTTACAATATATATCATATTTGTAAATAGGGTATCTCCTTATGAAGAATTAAATATGTTTGAAAAAATAAGAGATGTTCATTTAAAAATTTACCGTTAATTTCTCATTTTTCTTCTAATCCGTTGATTTTTTACTTTCACTTACCTATATATGAAATATATAGTAAGTGGAAGTATTGCGATCGTGAAAAATGTCGACTTCCGGTTTTCAACGGAAATACACGTTTTGGGGTCCCCTGAGTCGAAATGACCAAGTCCCGCGAAATGGTCTGTGTGTGTGTGTGTCTGTGTGTGTGTGTGTGAACAGACTAGCTCAAAAACTATAAACCGTGCGATCCTGAAATTGGGTATTTAGTGTAGGTATATGCCCGCGATGTGACAGCATAAATTTCATCAAAATTACTTAAAGGGAGGGGGGACTTTACTTAATAACTTTTTACGTTTTTTTCGATTTTCTCAAAAACGGCTCTAACGATTTTGATTAAACTGAGTATTTGATTTATTAATATGCCTGAGATATGACTGTAAAAATTTCATCAAAATTGATTAACCGGAGGGGGGACTTTACTTAATAAATTTTGTAACATTTTCACGTGTTTTTTTTATTTACTCTAAATCGGCTTTAACGATTTTGATCAAACTGGGTATTTGATGTATGTATATGCCCGAAATGTGACTGTTAAAATTTTATCAAAATTGATTAACCGGAGAGGGGACTTTACTTAATAAATTTTGTATCATTTTCACGGTTTTTTTTATTTACTCAAAAACGGCTTTTAAGATTTTGATCAAACTGGGTATTTGATGTATGTATATGCCAAATATGTGATATCCAACATTTCATCAAAATTGATCAACCGAAGAGGGGACTTTACTTAATAAATTTTGAATCATTTTCACGGGTTTTTTTATTTACTCAAAAACGGCTTTAACGATTAACAAAAATAAGACAAAAATGTGTGACTTTTGGAAATGATATTTAGCAAAACACGTCAATTTCTAATCTAAGTAAGTTGGTAAGTGAAAGTTGTGTGTTGCGCGCACGCACCAGATTTTTTTATTAAGCGGATTAAGTGGCAACCAATGTCCGGCAATATTAATGGAAAGTATTGCTATCGTGAACAATGTCGACTTCCGGTTTTCAACGGAAATACTTGTTTCAAGGTCCCCAGAATCCAAATAACCATGTCCCGCGAAATGGTCGGTGTGAAGAGACTAGATCATAAACGATAAATCGTGGGAACCTCAAATTGGGCGTTTTTACTTGAATTTACCAAATATGAACTTACTACATAGTACTAAATAACTTACTTATTACTATATAGTAAGGGAAAGTAATGCGATCGTGAAAATTTTTGGCTATCTTTTTCAGCAGAGTTGCAGGGTCCCCACACAGACTAGCTGAAAAACTTTAAATAGTATGATGCTGAAAGTGGGTATTTGAGGTAGGTATAATATACATTGTATATGCCCGTGTCGTGACAGCAATGATTTCATTAAAATTGATTTTCTCAAAAACGATTCTTTTTTTTATTTTGATAACACTCTTCATATTTAATGAGACAAGTATTCTTTAAAATCAGCTAGTTTTTATCATCATAGAAATGTTCTGTCGGGGGGGGGGGGAGGAAAAATTTGTTTTCCTATAAAGTGCATTCGATTTTGTTTATAAGGAGAAATCAATTGTCTCTTAAAACGCACTTAAAACATTTCTATTGAGAACATGTGCAGAACGCCTTTACTGAGAGACCATTGTTTATACATTAATTAGTTCCCGTAAGTACGTTCAACTTGCTTTAAGTGTTGTCGGAACGTGGGTACCTAGCTTAACAATAGAGTCTAAATATTTTTAAGTTTACGCCATTGTAAACTGAACATTGTTATTACTTTTTCTGAAGTTCCCACTTCCCAGATTTTAACTTAGCTATTTCTTATTACTGGGCAAGAAGAGAAACAGTTAATTTCCCCTTATAAACAAAATCAAAGCAACTTTATTGGATGAAAATTTTCCTTCGCCATTTAAGCACCATCAGAACATTTCTATGATCATAAAACTTACTTGATATTAAGGAATACTTTATAATACAATACAATACAATAAGGCTTAACGGACCCGAAGGGCCGACGCCAACACCACCAATCTGTCCCTACACACCTCCATCCACCTACCACCGTCCAATCCCAAATTCACAAGATCTGCTTTCACCGAATCTTCCCACCTTCGCCTAGGCCTACCCCTCGGTCGTTTTCCAGTCGGCAAAGCGTTTATCAATCTTTTAGGAATTCGTTCACTACTAAGACTCGCAATTTTGCATGCCCACTTTAACCGACGCGCAGCTATAGACTCGATTACATTAACCGGGTAAAGCTCACGCAATTCCGCATTGTGTAGCCGTCTAAATTCTCCTGTTGACTCATCTTTCTTCGGCCCGAATATTCTACGCAGCACTTTATTTTCAAACACCATAAGGCGTTTCTCATCCCTTACTGTAAGCGGCCATGTTTCACAACCGTAAAGAACAGTCGGAAGAATTATAGTTTTGTAAATCCTAATTTTTAAATTTCGGGATAAAAGGCGTGACCCAAGTAATTTTGCAACCGAGAAATAACAAGCATTTACCGCCTTTAATCTAGCCTTAATTTCCTCTTCGATTTCGTTTTTTCTAGTTACAGTAGATCCTAAATATCTAAATTTCTCAACGGCTTGGAATATTTCCTCTTCTACTTCAATATCACCAAAATTGTCACCGTTTCTACAACTAACCATATATTTTGTTTTTTCCGTATTTATTTCTAGCCCTACTTCTTTTCCGGCTTCAATCAATGCTTTTCTATTTAGTTCTATCGTTTCCACGTCGTCGCCAAGCAGAACCAAATCATCAGCGTAACCGAGTACGGATATATTTCCCCCTAGATTCAAACCCTTTCCGGTATTTATCACCTCCCTAATGACATATTCTAGAGCTAAATTAAATAAAAAACGGAGATAGCGAATCCCCCTGTTTCAAACCAGAGCGAACCTCGAGCTTCTCAGAAAAATAACGACCGATTCTTGTTTTATTGAACGTTTCGGTCATACACATTTTTACTAAGTTAACTAACTTCTTCGGTATTCCTAGTTCAGTCAGGATGTTATACAGTTTATTGCGGTCTATTGAATCATAAGCCTTTTTAAAGTCGACATACAGTTGACGAACAATACCATTGTATTCTAATTTTTTCTCTAATATTTGAGGGAGGGAGAATATTTGGTCTACGGTAGATCGGTTCCCTCTGAAACCACATTGATAATCTCCGATAATTTCCTCGGCGTATTCGGTTATTCGGCTAGTCAGTATTGACGTAAATACTTTATAGCAGACCGGAAGTAGTGAGATCCCACGGTAGTTATTAGTGTCTGTCCACGACCCCTTCTTGTGAATCGGTATAATTATAGACTCTTTCCATTCTTCGGGTACTTTCTCATATTCCCAGATCTTTTTAATCAAAAGATGTATTTTTGAAATCCCAGCTTCCCCACATGATTTAATTAGTTCGCTAGGAATATTATCCGTCCCCGCTGCTTTATAGGATTTTAATTTTCCGATAGCTATTTCGACTTCCCCTATACTCGGTTCTTCTAATAACGGTTCAGCACTTTGAAATTCCAAAAGTGGTGATAGACGGGTATTTTCTGAATTCAAAATACTATCAAAGTACTCTTTGAACTGACTTACTATGTCTACGGGATCCGCTATGATGTTATTATTATTATCCTTAATACCAGTCGTAACTGTTCCTAGACGTTTACGTGATAAATTTATGCCTTTATACATATCTCTAACGTTATTTTGAATTCCATTATTTTCTATTTCTATTATTTTGTTTTTTAGATATTCTCTTTTTTTATTTTTAAGCAATTTAGTAGTTTCGTTCCTTATGCCTGGAAAGTAGGCACGATTGTCTTCGCTAGGATTATTTAAAACTTTGAGTTTAGCGGCTTTTCTTTTCTCACACGAGTTTAAACAGTCTTCATCGAACCATGGTTTATTCTTATTATTTTCCCTTTTGCCCAGACACAAATTACTGACATCTTTAATATTATCCCTAATCCCTTCCCACAATTGATCAATGTCTTCACCATTCTCTGTCGATGGTTCTAATACATCAAATCTATTCTTGAGTTCAATTTCAAATTGTTTTCTAGTCGTCGGAATTTTAAGTTTTTCCAGATTAAAATATTTGGTATGAGATCCGGTTTCTAACCTTTTTTTTATTGAAAGTCTTTGCCGAACATTAGCGACTACTAGTTCGTGATCCGACCCGCATTCCGCCCCTCGGTACGACCTAACATTAATAACACTATTTTGCCACCTATGCTGCACCAAAACGTGATCGATTTGATTTCATGTGTGTGAATCCGATGATGTCCAGGTATATTTGTGAATATCTTTATGTTTAAGAGTTGTACTTTTGATTATTAAATTTTTAGAAGTAGCAAAGTTAATCAACCGGATTCCGTTATCATTACTAATTTCGTGTAAACTTTCTTTTCCAATTGTCGGATAATATATTTCTTCCCTGCCCACCTTTGCATTAGTGTCTCCTAAAACTATCTTCATGTAGTTTCGCGGTAATTTATCGAAAACCCACTCTAGTTTATCGTAAAATTCCGACTTAACTTCGTCATCGCTGTCTTCGGTCGGAGAATGTATGTTTATTAAAGCGATTTTAAACCACCGCCCCTGAAATACAGCTACCGATATCCTGTCCCCAAAAAATTGAACGTCCCCCAAAGCGGATATCATCCTATTCCTAATAAGAAACCCAGTGCCTAAACAATAATTTTCGCCCCCGCCGTACCAAATAGTGTACTTACCTTCTCTTAAAGAGCCCTCCCCCGGCCAGCGTACCTCTTGCAGCGCCACGATATCTATACCGTACCTCTCAACCTCATTCGAAACCGATTTTAACCCACCCGCTGTATTCAAATTTCTGACGTCTCACGTCCCTAATACTAAATCTCTTAATTTCAACTTTCGCCATGATTCCCCTAAAGCAGTCCCCACCCGGAGACCCGAACGGGGGACTAGTTTACATCCGGATAATGAGCGTTTTACCTTAGGAGTTTGGGAGAACTAAAAAATATGTGAGTAGGGCGTTCAACCCTACGTCACACCCTCCAGCAAGCCTGGGGGGCCGCTCTCATTGTTGGTCAGCGAGTCCTACGGACTTAGCCGGGAGGAACTTCCTAGGAATTTCCACCGACCATCCCCACATCCGCCACCCGTGGGACGCTCCCCATACGCGGTAATGAGACCCGCGCAAGGAAAGAATACTTTATGCTCATTAAACTTAGCGAGTTTATTCATCAATAAACGAGTTGTTTTTTAGAAAATAGAAAAAAAAATGAGACAACATGCATGAAATAATGTGTCCCATCCCTTTAATCAATTTGACACAAGTTTTGCTCTCATAATGCGGACATACACATACATCCCTCAAATACCCAATTTGAGGTTCTTACGATTTATCGTTTTTGATTTAGTCTGTTAACACACACTGACCATTTTGCGGGACTTGGTTATTTGACGAAATTTTTCACAATCGCAATACTTTCCCTTACAGTCTATTTCATATATAGGTAAGTGAAACTATGGAATGAGAGGAGCAACTATGGCTAGGAAAGCAGAAATAGCAAACATAAGTGCAACAAAATATGTCACATTCCAGCAGCATTGGTTATACCGATTGAAGAAAAATCTGAATGGATCTGAAAAAAATGGAAAGTAAATTGGATGAAAAAACCAACAATTTTTAGTAATTTCAAAATAGAATTTAACTTAACTAAAACTAAGGAAGTAAGGTAAAGAACAAATAATATGCCGGACAAGTAGAATTTTAGTTGTTGGAATGGTACGTAGAGGTAAAAAAGCTGATTGGCGGCCCTTCGCCCTCCCCCCTTTGGGACTGCAGCCCCCCTTTGTAACCGGCTGGATCCGCCCATGCACTGAAGAGGTTTGCGATGATGAAGAAATCGTTTGCTCCATTCAAATGACTTTGAATCTTTTACTGGTGCATCTTATTATTTAATTCATCTCCATTTCTTTTTTAAACCTAGCAGCTTGATCCTACTTTCCTTCAACTCGATGAAGCTTATAGAAGGTTTTATATAGAAGCTTATAGTCAGGATCAGGCGGAGAACTTAGATAGAATTCAATCAAGAAATTTTGGCCCACGTCCATAACATGAAGCCTCAGCACCTACATATATTCCAAGTGAGTCTTAAATTGACTAGTTTCAAGAGACTATGAATACCTTCATAATACAACGTTGAAGGAGGTACAAAATGTCAGAAGTGTTCTTTTTTTCAAATGAAAACGTGAAACAATTCCAAGTGGTTACTTCGGTACTTCGGGTTTTGAAGTATCAGGTGATTTGATAAAATATTCATAAAAATAACTACGTAGACAGGTAGGTACTTTGCAAAACTTATCTTTTATTTTAACACATGGAAGATTGTTGTTTAATCAGCTCAAAGTGGTTAATACTTCAAAAACCAAGGTCTTAGCAGGAAGTAAGCACAACGAATAATTTCTCGTTTTCATTTGTATTTCCACGCAGGATTTAGCTAATGTTGTGTGTACGGAGCTTATTTCCTGCTAAATTTGATGTTCAGCAACATTTATCTAAAATATTTTTCATTTAAACTAGGTTTTTTTGAGTTAGGGTCCTTGGAACACGATTTCTACCAAAATCATAAAAATTACAGATTTTTGATGTAACGAAACCGGCTGAACCACTAAACCGATTAAAACTTCAAATATATTATTCTATTTACGATAGTTTAGCCTCTTATAAAAAGAAGAAAGCAATAATTTTTGATCTGTATTTGCCGCATTATATGCGAAAATTGAAAAAAAAAAAAATTCACGGATTTTAGACCACAAGGCGCTAAATACGTTCACGTTTTCATTACTTTGTCTCCAGAAGAGTGGACTAAATTTAAAATTAATGAGATAGTTTTAAACAGAATGCAATATTCTACTACTATTATACGTAACATTTTTTATTTGGAGTAGCCCTCTTTTAATTGCAGGCTTGGGAACATGAGGGTAGTTCATTTTTCCGCTAATGTGGCTAAATTGACAATCGGTTTTGACGAAAAGACTTACCACACTTTAACCTCATTCGACGCGAAATTTAATGCCCTTTTAGTTTAGAAAGAACACAATTCCATCTGCGATAAATCTTTTTCGAGTTATTAGCGAAAAATTCAAAAAAGTTAGAAGATGTCGATTCCGTTTGCCTATAAAATTTTATGGCAACCGATATGAGGTGGGAGACGTTCACATTTGTTGTCTATGAAATGAGTAATTTCAGCCTATATGATCAAACATTTTCTTCAAATCAGGCACCTTTTTGGCCCTTAGCTCCCGGACTATTAGTTCCTAGTACTTTATACCTGTAGGCGAAGGTAACGCGACGGCATTGAAGTCACCCACACTTTGACACTGAGAGATCTCAATACCCGGCGAGGAGAGGAAGTTATAGATGAGGGATCTCGGACGTCATGGAGGATCCTGTGATATATGGGAGTCGATAAGGCGACGGCCCCGCTGCCAGGCAGCTGTCATCTCTGAGATATGGGAGCTCTTCTTCAGCTCGATAGTCATATGTACCTATATCGATATATTTTAGTATACGAGCGACGGATATATCGATATATTTTAGTATACGAGCGGCGGGCAGGAACTAACCAAATAGAATCAGAATCGATGCCATTACATAGGATTTTAGTCGTTTTTAATTTATTTATATATAATTAAAGCCCATTGGAGCAAAAACTGATTTTTAAACGTGGTGCGTAATGCGCAACACACAACTTTCACTTACCAATTTTCTTGCATTAGAAATTGAAGTGTCTTGATAAATATGTAAACGCGTCCTAAAAATTAGCGCAAAACCGCGGTTTGTAAAAATCAAAGTGGTCAGAGAAGCATCTGAATGGCGACAATCTTTTCAGGTTTTCAAGGAGAACTTTTTCGGTTGTAAATAGGGTGTCCGAAAAGAGTATTCGGGGTTTGAAAGTTGAATAAAATCTTAAATATAGAATATCAAGTAGGATTTTTATGTTTTATTTAAACACGATGAACTGGAAATTTATTTAGAAAAAACAATATTGTCTAGTTGTCCACCATAACGCTGCTGGCACTCCTCGAATCTCAAACGCAGATTTCTAAAAACGCGTTGACACGTTGTTCCTGAGATTGCCGTCATTTCTGTTCTGATATTTTGCTTCAATTGCGTTAGATTCGTCGGTTTCTTTTTGTATACCCTACTTTCCAGGTATCACCGTAGAAAGAAATCAAGAGGACTGAGATCGGGACTCCAGGGAGGCCAGCTAATGGTGCCTCAACGTTTTGGAATAATTCGTTTACCGTAGCAATTGATAAGTCTGAAGTATGGCAAGTGGCCCCGTCTTGCTGAAACCATGTTCTAGAGTTGTATCCTTTAAACTCTTGAAGTTCTTGGGCCAAAAAACCTCTTACCATTTCACAGTAACAAAAACCCGAATACTCTTTCTGGACACCCGACATATGTACATTTTTTAGATGAAACCCTTCGTCTGCGAATTGTAAGCGAAAAACTGCAATTCTCACCGAAAAAGATCGCAGGGCTTTTTCGAAAGTGTCATTTATTTCAGTTTGTCGAGGCGAACATTTTTGGTTATATACCATTTTCCGAATTCTGGCGTCGTTTGCGAGTTACAAGCAAAAACAAGCGATTTCTTACAATTAATTGTTATATAGTTAATAGAAATATTATAGTAATATTATTAGATACATGTTAAATACTATGTAAACATGTAAATACCTTAAACTTATGTCTCAAAAAATAAATAATCTACAATTTAAAGACATCTCTTCTTTACTTCAACCTAACGACCGTACAGGTCTGCTAGTTCTCTATTTATTTGTTGAAAACTTCATTTAGTTACCATGGAAACAAATAATTTCCATTAAATATGTACGTTTCAAAGCACGTTAACTACTCTTTTCCATGAACAGATCGTATTTAATTATAAATAAACAATTGGTCTGTCATTAAAGGCGTACTGCGCATGCGTGAAGTCAACGTGTTTTATGAGTTGTCGGAATATTTTTCTTTTTTTTTCTCCTGCATATATTTTCTGCATTTTTTTTTTTTTTTTTCATATTTAGCCATTTCTTATTTTTAGCCATAACGAGAGTCAGTTAATTTCCCCATATAAACAAAGAGAAAGGTACTTAATATGAAAACAAAAAAGGCACCTTTTCCAATTAAGCACCCTCAGAACATTTTAATAATGGTAAAGCCTACCTGATATTAAAGAATACTTGATTTTCATTTAACATGGCGTGTTTTATCAATATCGTTTGACCGTCTTTGAGAAAATCGAAAAAGAAAAAAAACATAAAAATATTATTAAATAAAATGCCCCCTGCGTTTGACCAACGTCAAAATGTCCTTTTGAGTTTATATTCTGTAAATAGATCTACTTAAAGAATTTAAAATCAAAAGAACACACTTTAAATATGAATAGATATGTGTTTTTTTCCTTCTTAACTGATTATTCTTTTGATGTTCGTATATAATTATATTAACAAGAGGATGAAGAAAACAAAATCCACAGCTATCCACAGCTCCAAAATATTATTTGGATTCTAAAAGTCCAACAGATACCCGATCCACTGTTAATCTTCGGGATTAATCGCCAGATTGGATCTTTAATCCTCCATTTTAAAGCTTCATATATCGAACGATTAGTGCCCAATGAGTCAATTCATAAAAAAAAAAAAAAAAAAAAAAAAAAAAAAAAAAAAAAAAAAAAAAAAAAAAAAAAAAAAAAAAAAAAAAAAAAAAAACCGGGACTACTCTTCTCCAATGTAAAGCGAGATCATAACGATTTTTATAACAATAAAGAATATACCCAGAGATTGGCTGATACAATTTTGATATATGAACAAGTGTTCGCACCTGGTATCAAAGAACCACTGAGCGAAATTTGAAGAATTTAGGACAAACGCTCTGGATTTCTATGAAAAACAAACAAACAGAATTTCATCTTTATGTACGGTTAGGAAGAAAAGTCTGTGTACACCACATTAAAATTTTCTAAGTTTGCCCAGGATTTCAAAGGAAATGAAGAAAACTTTTTTCTTTTAAACTGTAACTTTTAAAGAATTAAAATTCACTACCAAAATAAAAATAAATATAACATTAAAGATAAGGTTAAGATAATTGCTAATAGAACTCCTAAACCATTGCAAAATAAGTCTGTGTACATTTATTATAAACTGCTTCAAATACTGTACAATAATAAACACGCGTTTTCAATATAAACAAAAAGCTTTATTTTAGTCAGTTAAGTCTTTATAGTGGCCGTGATTTGCGAGTTTTTCTGTTACTTTGCTAAAATATAAATTTGTGTATAAATTAGACAATTGATTATTAATTTAAGAAATGAGGGAAAATCTTTGATTGAAATCGCAGAAAGAATTAAGAAACGCCATCTACAGTTAAAAGAATAATTAAGCATTACCAAGAAACCAGTTATCTTTAAAGTAAACATAGATCTGGGAGGCCCAAATAAATTTTGAGAAATCCCAGGCCAGCAATTTCGCGATCTGTGAATGATAATCCTACAATGAGTGCACCACTGCGCTGCAACAAGATTACCAGCTAATAGTAACACCACAATAACAATGTGTTTACCAAAAAAAATATATTATTTTTTTTAAATAATTAGTGTACACAGACTTATAATTTAAGACAGAAATAATTTTTATAAATGTCTTAAAACGTTGTTTATGAAATTGAAAATGTTTAAAAATGATCAAATATTAAGGTTTAATTTATAAAGAAATAATTAAAAGAATAGTCTGTTATTTTTCCTTTTTTTCCTTGGCTAAAATTTGATTTTTGGCATTGTGTACATAGACTTTTTTTGCTAACTGTATATAGATTTCTATTATTATTTTATTATTCTATTTAACTAATTTTTTCAGCATAATTATTTTAATTATTCTGGTTTCTATCATAAAGATTTGTATTTATGATGACTGGCGAATCCGTCCCAACTAACCAATGAAGTAGTAATCTGTAGAAATAAAGATGAAATTCTGTTTTTTCGTTTGTTCTTTATAGAAATCTATACCGTTTGTCCTAAATTCTCCAAATTTCGCTCAGTGCTTCTTCGATACCAGGTGCGAACACCTATCCATATTAAAATTGCACAACTTCAGCCGATCTCTGGGTATATTCTTTATTGTTATAATAGTCGTTGATCTCGCTTTACATTGGTTTTAACGAAATCGACCGTTTGAGTCGATATAAGTCTCAGTTTATAGATTTTATAGATTTAAAAAATGAAATTCTGAAAATGAAACCGGTAAATACAGCTGGTATTTATATAAAACTACTTAGGTCTCATATCCAAAATACATTTTAACCACTTCGTTATTCAGAAAGTATGGCAATCTATTAGTTGAAAACTTTATAATTTTTAGGATGTAATTGTGTTGCATTTTTAAGGTTTAGATAAACATTGGGACTATTTTGTTTCTATATGAAGCTTTATGTTTGTTACCTCAGAACTCGGAAAATAGCGGATGGATAAATCTGAAACATTTACAGAACGCTTCCGTTTACCAAAATATTAGCTAATTCTACTTTTTATGCTAATATATTCAATGGGAAAACCATATAAAGAATAGGAAAATTTTTTTTCGTTGTTTGTGAAAAACGATTTCCAAATGTCAGGTGGGCAATGCTTAAAGGGAAAGACATGTACACCAAAAGCCGGACCTTACCCGGGATTACAGGTGCCCCGCCACTTAGGCAATGTATATAATACCTGTTATGTTATCAACATAGGTACTTATGTATAATTATCATATGTTATAGGATATGATAGCGGGAGCATAGCGTCGTCATAATGGCTGACAAACGGCCCGGAGGGACCCCGAAGAAAAAACTCCAAAGCCTCCTGTATATATATATATATATCGGAGCGAGGGGCCTAGTGAATCATTGCTGTCGCGAGGAGATACTTCATGGTCACACTCCCTTTATTTATTTTATCTTGTCTTTTTCTTTTTTTTTATCATCTCAGGTCCCGGACCATTCACTCCCTTCGGGATCGGGAAAGAAAAAATAACTAATATCTATAGAAACCAGCGGTCTCTAGCGGCAGAAAGGGATAAAAAAAGAAAAGAATAAATACAAAAAAAGGCAGACCGAACTCAGTGACACAGGTGGAAGGTGATATGCAGATTCGGTCGGATTCTCACACCTCGCCTCAGTAGCAGAACAGCACCCCTCCCCCCAACTTTTTTTTTTTTTTTGTAAAAACCAAATAAATATTGCCGTCATCTCAGATTTATTTTATTCGATTCATCACTTTTTTTCGGGCTATCTTCAATGATTAAATCCTACCTTTATTTCAGTAGCGTGGATCAAAAATAACAAGGAATTATCAATAAATATTTGAGACTAAAATACCCTGAAATAACCTAAATATGGGTTTCTGGTTTTTTTAGTTGCTTGACAAGTTCATCAATCCTAGCACCAACGCTTTTGTGGCTTTTCAAGCGACGCATTTTTTTTGGAAAAAATTGTTTTCTTAAAATTAATCTTATGATTAGTACAGTAATTGTTATAAGGGGTCGAACATATAAGTTACATTTTATTTTTAAAAACTTTTTTTTTTTTTTTATTCTGCTTGAAGTTTTTAATGAACATTAACTTTTTCATTAAGAAAACGTTTTGATAAAGTTATCCTAAAACTTTTACCAGGTAACTTTTTGCATAAAAGTTCATTTCGAAAAGTTATTCTGAAACATACTCATTAAAAGATTTTAGTCAAAGAAAATAATTTCGGAAATGCAAACATTTATTTTAATAGATTACAATCTATATAAATAAAGATGAACTTTGTTTGTTTGTTCTTCATCGAAATCCATATTGTCCTAAATTCTCCAAATTTCGCTCAGTGGTTCTTTCAGACCAGGTACGAACACCTGTCCATATTAAAATTGTATAACTTCAGCCGATCTCTTGATATATTCTTTATTGTTATAAAAATCTTAATGATCTCGGTTTATAATGATTTTTTACGAAATCGACCGTTACTTTAGAAAAATGAAATTCCCGTGTGAAACCGGGATATGCAACTATAATCTATGAATATAAAGATGAAATTCTTTTTTTTTCTTTATAGAAATCCATACCGTTTGTCCTAAATTCTCCAAATTTCACTCAGTGGTTCTTTTATACCATGTGCGAACACCTGTCCATATTAAAATTGCACAACTTTAGCCAATCTCTGGGTATATTCTTTATTGTTATAAAAATCGTTATGATCTCGCTTTACATTAGGTTTTTACGAAATCCACCCTTTGAGTCGAAAAAAGTGTCATTTTATAGATTATGAAGAGGCCAACAAGGCCCGGTAAGGCCGTTCCCTCGGAACGGACCGGGGTCCACGTTTTAAGGCTGAACGATGAGTCCTTTTCGGTTATTGGCCGACATTGCTATAAAGTGGTACGTCTGTATATGCACATAAAGGTTTTAAAACAGCTATCACTCAAATGTGCTGAAACTAGCTCAAAATATTTTTATTAAAAAAAATGACATTATTACAACCACGACAAAACTTATAATTTCTACTTATAAGTAATATTTGATAAGACAGACTAATCGTTTTTTATTTGTTGCCTATTCAAGAATGAAATGCAATAAAAATTTACTCCAGATAGGAACACTGGATTTTGGGTTTTTTCCTAGTTACTTTTCCACTTTGCACCGGTACGGCAAGGTGTTTGGGATCATCTATTTGAAGTTGAGGTTCCCACAGTATAAAGTCACCTTTAGAATCATGTTTTGATTTATAAATTTGCGTTTCCCTTCTTAACCAAAAATATATTTAGTGCTTAGGCCATATTTGACACCGGGGGCCAAATATGGCATAAAGGCAACTTTTTAAAAGAACGCAAAGATAAGATAAAAACAAAAACAAATTTGTTGTTAATGAAAGGAGATACAGTGATGTCTCTGTGGGTATAATCCCATTGAAATTTATTGGATACTTTTCGAGATATAATACTTCAAACATTAAGATAACAAAGGTAGTTTGCAAAAGGTCAAAATTATGTTCGTGGGAATATTCAATGTTCGACTGCATTCCTCTAAGCGAGTTCAAACCTAAACCAGATCTTGAAGAAGATTGAACGATCTTTAAAACAAGTACAAGTGGAAGTCATCGTACTCCAGATTAACCGGAGCTTCAATCGGAATGGTTACTCTCCCCGAATCCGACTCTCCCGAGGAGCTCATTATTTACCACCACAAACACAATGAAAAATAGTAAGCGAATAAAAAAACATAGCGGAGGGCTAGATGACTAACCGATGGGGGTATTATAAAATAAGATATAAATTGGAGAGCGGAGAAGTGACTGACAGAAAGAGTAGCCCCGTCATCTCGAGGGACCTGGAATGCGAGGTGACTAGGCACCTCGACCTCACCATTTGTCATTCCGCTGCCAGGTGTCACCCGCGCCGCCGCCGAGGAGTAGGTGGGAGGATACGGGAGGGTAACTGGCTACTTCGGGGCTTCGGGCACGTAAGTGAGCGTAAGGAGTACCTATATCGTTGCGAGAAGTACTAACACCTTCTTTAAAGGTGCTCTACGAACTTTACCCTCGAAAAGCATTCACGAAGGACGTTCGGGTATTCTAGGTACTTCATCCGTTCGCCTGTGTTCGGGGTAGAGCTAGTGTCACTTTTGATTTGGGTTTGTCCCAAGTGGCAGGAGTTCTTTATGATAGAAGTGCGCCGATGTAATTAGTCTTCTAGTTTTTTTTTTTTTCAGATAATATAAAATATATTAATAATGAATACTTTTTCTATTCGCTTTTTAGCTAGCGTTGGGTGCGTCAGCCATATTTGTTCGCTTAATGTCAGGTGCGGCAGCGTATTTTAGGTGTATCTTGAATTGAACGGTATCGGTCCCCGGGGTCCGACTGCTGGGATGAGCCACAGACGATATCGGACGTCGAGGACCGATGGGAATGCTTTGACGAAAGCGTTATCTTTTGATTAAAAAGGAATTAAATGAGCGTCTCAAGGGCATTATCTCTTGGTAAGGATTGGAACTAAATATAATAGGCGGAAGACAGGACGATACAAGATTTACGCCATTCTTTATCGAAAATCGGACCGCGGAGTCCCATTCTAAAAAATCTGGTGCGTGCGCGCAACACACAACTTTCACTTACCAACTTACTTAGATTAGAAATTGACGTGTTTTGCTAATAATCATTTCCCAAAGTCACACATTTTTCTACATTCATATCTTATTTTTGTTAATCGTTAAAGCCGTTTTTGAGTAAATAAAAAAACCTGTGAAAATGATACAAAATTTATTAAGTAAAGTCCCCCCTCCCGTAGATCAATTTTGATGAAATTTTTACAGTCATATCTCGGGCATATAAATACATCAAATATCAAGTTTGATCAAAATCGTTAAAACCGTTTTTGAGTAAATAAAAAAAACACGTGAAAATGATACAAAATTTATTAAGTAAAGTCCCCCCTCCGGTTAATCAATTTTGATGAAATTTTTACAGTCATATTTCGGGCATATAAATCGATCAAATACTCAGTTTAATCAAAATCGTTAGAGCCGTTTTTGAGAAAATCGAAAAAAACGTAAAAAGTTATTAAATAAAGTACCCCCTCCCTTTGAGCAATTTTGATGACATTTTTGCTGTCACATCGCGGGCATATACCTACACTAAATACCCAATTTCAGGTTCCCACGGTATATAGTTTTTGAGCTAGTCTGTTCACATACACACACACACACACAGACCATTTCGCGGGACTTGGTTATTTCGACTCCGGGGGTCCCAAAACGTGTATTTCCGTTGAAAACCGGAAGTCGAAAATTTTCACGATCGCAATACTTCCACTTACTATATATTTCATATATAGGTAAGTGAAAGTAAAAAGTAAGTAAGTAGGTAAGTGACCTTGATTCACCCAATAATTATGACGAGGAAGTTACGAATCCATTTCTTGTTATTTATTTAGACTCCAATTAATAACAATTTTACCTGTATAAAGTAACCATAACAATAATAATAATAATGTTGTTCTCCGAAACAGAAGGGTTTGTGGTTGCAATTCAAGACCAAGTTATTGCAACAAGATCATACCGAAAACATGTTCTAAAAAATGTAACAACATCTGATAAATGCCGACTGTGCTCATTAACGCTAGGATCAATCCAGCATATCACGGGTGGATGTGGAGCACTAGCTGGCTTCTAGTATCTTCAGAGGCATAATAATGTGGCCAAAATTTTTCATCAGGCCCTGTCACAAAGATTTGACCTATTAGGTGAAAAGGTGCCTTATTATAAGTACGTCCCCCAGAGGATTCTCCAAAAAGGTCCCGTCAAGTTGTACTGGGATGAATCTATCATTACCGACCACACAGTGCGGCATAATAGACCCGATATTCTCTTTTTAGATCTGAGCGAGAAAAAAGTTGAAATTATCGATGTTGCGATCCATAATAACAATAATATCAGCTCTACAGTCGGTAAGAAACTCCGAAAATTTCAGGAATTGTCGATGGAGCTACCATGGAGATACCATGTGGATAATGTGACGGTGGTGCCAATAGTGATATCTACCAACGGACTGATTCCTAAGTCCACGGTAATGGGCGCAGAAAACTTAAAATTGCCTCTTGATGTACTGAGAGAGGCTCAAAAATCGACTCTCCTGGACACGGCAAGGATTGTCCGTAAATTTTTGAATTTTTCAAAAAAAGTTTAAGAAGAATAGATAACTGAAGGTAATAATAATGAAAATGGGTACTCACTTGGCGTAGTCCTGCTTGCAGTATACGGAGTGGTCCCGGACGAAGCAGGAAGCCTCCCGGTCGAGGGCGAGCTGGCAGACGGAACAGCGAAGACATCCGGTGTGCCACGGCCTTCCGGATACCTGGAGCAAGTACTTGTCCGTGATTGGTTCACAGCATCCGGCGCAGATGCAGCTCTCCGTCTGTGGATACAGAAGGCAACTTGTTATTGGTCAATACATACTATTGCTGTGGCCAACGTGTAAAAATACAGTACAAGTAAGTATATGCTCAGTTTAAACTCTATGAAATTAATTTAATATCTTATTTCATTTAAAATATGCTGGCAAGAAGATGGTTACTATTCGAAAATCTATTTTTGCTTTTTTCGGATAATCTACCTACAAACAGCAAATGAATGAAATAGTCTTTGACCACAAATAGCCTACCATTAGGGCAGTCAGTAGCACTGGTACTAACTGTAACTCTAAAGTAGCCCTCTACCTGCGTTAATAAGATCGTCAAGAGTAAGAAGCATAGTTATCTTATCATACAGGTGTTCAAACCATTGAATAGCACAATAGTCACTGCAATGACAGTTTCGAGCAGAGGTATGAACCATGATCTTTATTTGTTGTGAAATTTCTTGTAATGTTTTATTTAGTGGTACAATAGTCACATTTTTTTTTTCTTTTTTTGGCTCGATGGGAGTCAAACGCCAATAATAAGAAAAGATCTGTGTGCACACTGCAAACAATTTATCATTAATTAGCCGAACTATGTAATGGTAGCTAAAATTATATCAAACATTTTACCAGCCCCCCTCAGCTGTTATAAAGTAGTCAACAAGGTAAGAACTTTAAAATATCTCTAATCATTGTATTCTTGTTCCCCGAAAATAAAATTATCTTCACTTATTAACAAGATAGGTCACATAGCTGAGAAGCAGAGTTGGGGCAAAAAGAAGTTTAACTACAAATTACAAAACTGCTGACACAGTAGTTGGAAAGTTGTTGAAACTACAACTACTTTTGTAATTTGTAGCTGATGGACTAAAACTACAACTAATGTAGTTTCAAAAAAGTAGTTGCATTTTTAGAACTACAGCTAGTAGTTGAAATTGTAATTATGGGCCTGAAACTACAACTACTTTTATTGATAACGAGTAATTATCGATATCTAGTATTATCGATAAGGAGTATATCAAATGAAATTCAGCTAATATATAAAACATGGGATTGATCTAGAACCTAAGATTAAAAAAAATAATTGACTGGCGGAAATCATGGAAAAAAATTGTATTACGTAGATGTATTGTTCTATTTTTAAAACAGATTATCAACCATAATGGAGCCCATTTATCTATGGAGTATTTATCTAAACACAAAATAAAAATAGCAAAATCATGTGATTTAATTAGACGTTGCTTAGCAAATGTAGTTGCCGCTCTAAAACTACATTTACAATTACTTATTGTATTTGCCATTCCCAAGTACTTTTTCCCAACTACTGTAGTTGCAGTTTTAAATTACAACTACTTAACTGGTAGTTGGGGGGCTAAAGGTGCATAATTTGAAGAGATTTTTGATCATATAGGCTGAAAGTACTCATTTCATAGACGTTCACATTTGTTGTCTATGAAATGAGTACTTTCAGCCTATATGATCAAAAATCTCTTCAAATTATGCACCTTTAGCCCTCAGTTCCCGGACAGTTATTGAAAAAACTGAAATTAACAACGAGGCTTCTACTTTTATTCACAAGTCCAAATCCACTTTCACTGGCTCATTGTCCTTTCAAGGGGATCCAATTCTTGTTTCAATTTTTGTTTTTAGTAGCTTAAAAATGTATCCCTCCCCAACCCAGATGATGCAGTAACGGCATTCCGAAGTTTTATACGACCACCCGGAATGGAGTGTAGTACATGCCCTTGTTTGCCTTGGTTTGGACTAGGTGTAAATAGTAATAATACCAAAGCCTTAACGAACCCGAAGGTTCGATGCTGACTCCACAACTCGCTCCTGCGCTCCTCGAACTACTCGTAGACGTTCGCCTAGTCGGCCTCGTAGTTATTAATCTTTTTAGAATTATTTCCCTATTTGCCCGTTTCCCTATTTTACATGCAAACAGACACTTTATTCGACGCGCTGCAATCACCTTATCTATATTTACCGAATACAGATCCACTTAGTTCTGTATTCTTTAACCCGTTATTGGTCGCTGCGAATTTCTCTCACATATTTTATTTTTATGGTGGGAAACAGCTTTTGGTGCTTCCGAAAACCTCCCTCCCTTACTATCTGTAGTTCACAGACTCGCACACCTCCCTGAGCTCTCCCCGCTCCAATACCAAGCCTTATACCTGCTCCAGCTTACTTCTACTCCGCTCAATCCGATCTCATGAGAGATTCTCTCACGCGCGACTGTCAATGTTATATTTAAATGAGAGTTTTTCTCAAGCGCGACTGTCAGTGTTACGTACAACTGAGTGTGCGTCAACTTCCAAAATGTTTTCTTTAAGAGGGAAAAATGACTCAATGACTACACTTAAGAATATTTTTCTAGTTAGAATTTTCTGTCTACTTTATATTCGAACTTGGAAGATCCAATATATATTGTACTAGCATACCCCGTCGCGGCTTCGCCCGCGAGCCTTTAAAATCAATTCTGTGATCATTATCTTGGTATTGATCTAATATAATATGTTAAGAAGATTTAGTAGAATTTGAGCTTCCGGTAGGTGGAATGTTGGAGGGGGAAGCTGCCGGCTCGGTAGAAGAGACGGAGACGCGCAATGGAGAGTGTTCACTATAACCGCCGAAACAAAAAATGACTTACTCGTTGTGAACGCTTCATTTTTCGGCTGTAAAACATGGTTTTCGACGCACAATAGGGCCTTTCGAGTTTAACTCGTCGTATCAAATTCTTTAAAATGAGTCCTAATTAGATATATTTTCTCGAAGTTCGAAAATAGATGTCCGTTAGAGTTAAACGACAATTTCGCCATTTACATTTTAGATATTCTTAGGGGTTAAATTTTTGATATTCCTTTCTTAGTGGTTACCTACATCGCTTTTAAAATCTAAATTCCGAAGTTTCTAATCATAAGTAGTTTTTGCTCTGCGTTGATTCTGTCAGTCAGGACAAAGCCACTTATATATATGGAGTAGTATATATATATATATATATATATATATATATATATATATATATATATATATATGGAGAAATAAATGGAAAAGAGATCGAAATAAACACGCACCATCCCCAATCATGGGAATCACGGTGTGCATAATTTGATTACCACTAATATTTAAATAATCAGTAGCCATATTTTATGTGAATGTCTATTTTAATACTATTGTAACGTTAAATCGATATTCAAATATAAAACATTTGGTTTAAAATCTCAACAATAGATTTCTGTTAGAGGTTAACGACAATTTCGCCATTTAAGCCCCTTAGGGGTTACATTTTTGAAATTCCTTTCTTAGTGGTTACCTACATCGCGTTTAAAATCTAAATTCCGAACTTCAAGTTTCTATCATTAGTAGTTTTTGCCCTGCGTTGATTCTGTCAGTCAGGACAAAGCCTCTTATATATAGAGATTTTTAATTGAACATTTTAATCACTATTGTTAATTAAAATAAATGTTTGTAGCATTAATTTGGCTTTAAGATTATACTTCTTCTTTATGTATTTAATTTTTTTAATCTTTTTAAAAAATGTTAAACAGTAGTTTTGAATGATTACAGTTGTTTTATCCTCTTAACAAAATTTGTTTTTCAAGATAATTTACCCTTTTGTAAGTACAGCTTTATTGTTAACATTTAAACTATGGTATGATTAAAATGAAAAAAAAAAAAGTAGTGATTGTTGTGAGAGAAATTCTCACGTGCGTCCATCCTTGTTAAAGTTGGTCTAGCGACCAATGCCGGGTTAACATCATAATTGTGCGTTTGATTCGCCACTCTTCGGTCCAAATATTTTACGCAGTACATTATTTTCTAAAACCCTCAGACTTTGACCAACCCTCAATCTCAGCGGCCAAGCGGTAAAACGGTAGCGGCAAAGATAGTTTCAAATGAAAACAAAGAGATAGGAAGGATTAATCCCGACCAAGAGGACAAGAAGACCTGACATAGAGAGGAGACATCCGTCAGAAGAAGAGAAGCCATTAGGAAGTGGACCTGCGTGGACCCCCTGGGACGGGGGAGCAGCTCATTTAGTAGCTCCATTAGCATCCAGATGGCTCCCTATGTCTCTGTCCACTTGCTAATCTTCTATATCTCACTCTTTTTATACCTCGCTGCTCTCTAGTTCTGATATATCTACCTAGCTTTCTTCTTTATTACTATATTCAATTCTTCTATTCCTTTGAAAGAAAGACTCGGGTTCTGTCAAGATTGTATTCATTGAATGGAAGTAGACACCGTTGTTTTTGAAAATTTACATTCTTCCTGAAGTATATCGCACGTCGAGGAGAAGATGGTTAAAACTCTAAGAAAAGAATGAGCCGGTATTGAATCCAAAATGGAAGCCTCGTTGTTAATTTCAGTTTTTTCAATAACTGGTCAACCAATATTTGAACAAGTGAAAACAGCTTTAAGATTATATCTCATTGATTATAAATAAATATTATACTGAAGATAAAGTAAGTTTTGAAACGCCAGATAAGCCTATAGAGGATTTTTATTTTTATGGTACACTTTACCCATAAGCCATGATAGTTTTAAATTTATTAAAAAAATAAATTTAAACTCTTTGTTAAAATATATCGCACGTTGGCAAGATGGTTTCAAATCAAAAACTACCAATTTTGAGTAGATATATTTATTTGTCTCTGGGGGAAGTCCCCACACAAATAGAGCCTGGATGGACTAAATATAGCTACGTATTAATTAATATAGATTTACAAAGTCTGAAATACATTTCATAAATTTAGTTTACTTATAAAATTTCTAAATACAAGATTTCACTATTATCTAATTTCTACTAAACTTTCACTATTATGAATAAAATTTGAAAAAAGTTCAAATGAGATAGTGTTAGTAGGGGATGATAGTGTTAACGCAGGTAGTGGGGTACTTTTGAATTAAGATTAGTGCTAGTGGTACTAACTGCCCCAATGGTAGACTATTTGTGTTCAAGAAGTATTTTCCATAGTCTCTGTCTGTTTGGTTCGTAGTAAAATTGAGAATGCAGTCGAAAATAACGTGTGATTATCCAACAAACAGTTTTTGGAGCTGTAACCATCTTCTTTTCGAGGTGCACTATGTAAACACTACAGTTTATGATAATATGGTGTCTATGCAGAATTCCGGCACCAGTGATTTAATCTAGTGATTTGCTCTATGTATCATGTGATTGTAATCATATGACTTTATTTAATTTACATTTGAGGTTAGGAAGCTAGTAAATATTAGCATCAATAGCTCGGTATTGTTCATTATAGGAATTTTGAAGTTGATGAAGGAAAACAGCAATTTAGATTACAGAAACGAAAACCTTATTAAGAGGATTTTGAAAGATATTGTTCATTTTATGCCACCAATGTAAATATATTTTTTGTTAGTGTTATTGTTAAAAATGCTTTAATTATAAAGTAATCTACGATAGGTACTAGACAAAAATCATCTATATTATCACAACAAATTAGAAATAACGTACCTAACAATAAAGAGTAGATTATTAAATGACATGTGATGATGTTGCAAAGATCACTATTTAAACCAGATTAAATCACTGCTGCCAGGATTCTGCATAAGGCCCATAATATGTCAACTATCTGCGTACATAACATAGTACATACATGGGCGGATCCAGCCGATCGTAAAGGGGGGGGGGCTGCAGTCCTAAAGAGGGGGGCTGCAGCCCCACAGCCTTTCATTTGGATCTGCTAATTAGCTTTTTTACCTTCCTTTATGTTCCTTTCCCACAACTAAAATTCGACTTGTTTTAAAAATTATTTGATCTTTAAGTTGCTTCCTTACATTAAGGAAAGTCAAATTCTATCTTTAGATGACGAAAAATTTTCCAAAGGGAGTGGCTGCAGCCCCCACAGCTTCCCCCTGGATCCGCCAATGAGTACATAACGTACTATCTGCGAACATAACATAGTACATAACGTACTATCTGCGAACATAACATAGTACATAACGTTCAATCTGCGAACATAATAGAGGAGTGTCCAGTTTACAAAGAAAAAATGGTAAAAAGTCATCGGTCTCTTGACGGAGCAATTTGTGACAATCAATGTATCATCTCAAAACTCATAAATTTTACTAAACATATGGGACTCTACATTCACATATAACAGTTACCCACTTTCAAGTTCATGGACGACGATAACCTTAACAGTTCTTCGCCATTTATAAATAAATAATGCGTAAACAATACAATGAATATATTGAAAACAATGCATTATCTTTTTTTTTTATCATTCATTTACTAATATTTCACGCATGGTAATCTCCTAAGAGGTTTAGAAGCACTAACATGCGATAAAAGCAACATTACTCCTCAGACCGTAAAACATATGCTAGTAGAGAGTATAGTGAATATGAAAAATATAGGGAGGCAATGAGCCTCCCGAGATCTTTAAAAGAGGCACTGTGTGATAATGAAGACAGAGTATCTACATTGTTTCAGTTCAAGAACACAGGAAACTACAATAGAATCGTAGATGTAATATTATAGATTATAATGTTTGATACCCCAATAGATTCGACCCTTTTCGGTTAAAGCAAACAAAAACAAAAAAAAGTTCATTCATTATTTAAAATTATTGTAAATTGTAAATAATCGAAGACTTGAGTTATAAATAGAAGAAGACAGGTAGGTAAACAGAATTCCCTAAAGGCATGTTGCTTGCAAACACAAGTTCCCCTCGGGATTCAGGCTTCCCCCAGGGACCAAGAGTTAGCACCTCCTCTTTCCAATGTATAACTTTACCCTTCTCCCTCTACTGCTCAGTTAGGAAACGTCCACGCTAGCAAACCATCTTCTCGAAGGATTGGTACATTATTTTTAGGAAAGGAGGGGTTCAATTGCTCCAATATTTTGAAAAATATAAGAAAATTATAATATTATAACACTAATTTGGGTTTAAAAACTTTTTATTAGAAGAAAATTATTATTCACAATGTCAATGAAACAATAAAGGCTCATATAATTAAATAAGTTACAATAAACTATGACATAAGTTACAACTAATAGTGACATTACACATATATAATCCACATAAATTATGCTACGAGGTAAAGAGGAGGACGAAGACCGTAGTCCATTGGTTCATATGTTTAGTCCGAAATAGCACATTCTAGATGGGCGTAGAACATTCTTGTAATATCTACTAATACAGTAATGTAACTGTTCAAAAAAAAAAGTCTAGAACTCTTTTCAATACAGCCTGAAACAAAATCACATAATTTGGAGGTTCAAGTGTTCTCTGATGCACCTGACGAAATGATGAATGACAATTTATATTTCGTTTTTTGTACATTATTTTTGTATAAAACAATAATTTTCTTTCTTCTCTAAAGAAATTACGGACATAGGACAGTTAGTAACATGGGCGGATCAAGCCGATCGGAAAGTGGGGGGGGGGGGGGGGGGGGGGGCTGTAGCCCCACAGCCCCTTATTTGGATGTGCTAATCAGCTTTTTTTACCTTTATTTTCCTTTCCCACAACTAAAATTCTATTTGTTCTGCACATTATTTGTTCTTAAACTTGCTTCCTTACATTAAGGGAAGTCAAATTCTATCTTTAAATGACGAAAAATTTTCCAAAGGGAGGAGCTGCAACCCCCACAGCCCCCCCCCCCCTGGATCCCCAATGGTTAGTAACAAAGTTACGAATTATTTTATTTTTTATCACCTCTTTTTCCCCCGTTAATCATATATAATATATCGTGTAACGCCAAAGTTGACTAAGTCCCAAACACCAATTTGAATTTTGTGAAATACGGTTATCTTTACTTCTGTCGATTTTGAAGTGCAACATATTTCAATTTGTATTTTATATTATTCAAATATAAAGAAGCATGATTAAAAAATAACAATAAGTATTTTTAAAATAAAAAGAATATTAAATTGTTTTTTTGCTTAGTTCACTTAGTTACAGTTTGTTTGTTTGTTTAACGTCCATTTTTATGCTACTTAGGCTAATAGAACGATGCTACAGTGGGAGTCCTAAATTTTGCCTATCCAGGTATAATTAGGATAGGGATCTTTAACGAGTACCTGACATCGTACAGGCTCGGCGCCTCCATTTTACGTCCTATCCGAGGGACGGCATGGCTAAGGATTTTTTACTCCCATTAAAAAATCCTAGGGCCACCGCTGGAATTGAACCCGCGATCTTTAATATTGTAGGTTGCCATGCTAACCACAACACCACAGGTGACCCCACTTAGTTACAGTTTAGTGGGCTTAGTTACACTGGCCGTATAAAAATGCAAAGCCATATGGCATTTAAATAAAAAAAAAAAAAAAAGAAAAAAAAAAAAAAGAAATAGCCGATGGATAAATCTGAAACTTTTACAAAAAGTTACTCTTTAGCATAACAACAGCAATATCTACTTTTTATGCTAATATATTCAATAGGAAATACATGATTAAGAACAGTAGCCGAAATATTAATATAAATCTATGCATAATAAATCTAACATTGATATTATTAAAGATGGGTAATTAAGTAGATCATATCAAAATTTTAAAGGTTTATCCCATTTGACGAAAGCTTGAATAATTTTCGTTCTATATTAATATGAGAGTTTATGAATAATTCTTTATAAATGTTATTACGACTTTGTTATTGGAGGTGGGTTAATTATTAACTTTTTACGGAATTTGAATCAATTGTATAACTACTATGTACTACTATTTTCCAATTTTTCTTGTCTTTTTTGCGAAGAGGTTTGTTTAATTTATTAAGTTAAGGCCTCAATGGAAATTTTTTTTATATATTGTTTATTAATAAACTAGCTGTATAAACCGGTTTCACCCGGAGAATTGCATTTTTGAAATCAATAAAATCTATTAAATGAGACTTTTATCGACTCAAACGGTCGATTTCGTAAAAACCAATGTAAAGCGAGATTAAAACGATTTTTATAACAATAAAGAATATACCCAGAGATTGGCTAAAGTTATGCAACTTTAATATGGACAGGTGTTTGCACCTGGCATAAAAGAACCACTGAGCGAAATTTGGAGAATTTAGGACAAACGGTATGGATTTTTATAAAGAACAAACAGAATTTCATCTTTATTTACATAGATTATAGCTGTATATCCTGGTTTCACACGGGGAATTTCATTTTTCTAAAGAAAGGGTTGATATCGCAAAAAAAAAAAAAAATATTGTAAAGCGAAATCATTATGATTTTTAAAACAATAAAGAATATCAGCTGAAGATCGGGTGAAGTTATGGAATTTTAATATGGACAGGTGTACGCACCTGGTCTGAAAGAACCACTAAGCGAAATTTGTAGAATTTAGGACAAACAGTATGGATTTCTATAAAGAACAAAAAACAGAATTTCATCTTTATTTATATAGATTGTGATAAAGAGACATAATTCCAAAGATAAAAAAATTATATTTCATTTCATCTCTATGAAAAAGAAAAATACATCAATTTTACTCTCACCAACTTTGAGTTTTCATATCTATCGTGCGTCCCATCTTCTGCCTTTTTTTTTTTTTTTTTTTTTTATAAACATAAACCATAAAAATAGTTAAAGATCATGTAGGAGGGAAATTTTAAGATAAATTATAATATTTGAATTTTACGTTTGAACAAATGGATAAAAGGACAAAGAAGGGAATATGTGGATGAAAACATCGTCATTTTATTTTCATATCAATCTTATTATAAACACTTAGCCTAAATTATGTTAAAAAATAAAATATTAACATAAACATTTAGAAAGGATGAAGAAATTCCTCAAGAGATTCATGTCCCATCGTGGAGCGACAAGAACTAAACACTTAGGGATCGAGCCACGTTATCAGTCGAGATCTCAGTGACAGTAACAACAATGTAGAAGAGGAAGAAACGTTAAATATAACGTTAAACGTTCGAGGCCTGTCGCAATAACGTAACTCTACAGCGAGCTATAACGCGACGGGACGCCCGCCCGTTGAAGTCTCCACTTGACGTGGCTCGTTGAAGAAGCGTTTCAAAATGTAATAAAATAGAAGAACTGTAAACATTTCCTTCCGAGTCTCACTTCTCGAAACTGGCCTCAATCTTGGGCCGGAGTGCGGTGGAAATTTTTTGAAATTTTAGATAATCCGGCTTTTTTTTCGGAGGAAATCGGGGTCTCGTTTGTTTTACGACTATATTTTTGCTAACCAGTTATTTTTAAGAACAGTTTTAGTGTAACATAATAACAAATTACGCTTGATAGAATCATATCGCACAAGAAGATGGCATTCATGTGGTTCCCTATGTCTCTCTCATCTATATATGTCGCTAGCTTTTTTCTTTATTATTATACTAGCTGTATATACCGGTTTCGCCAGGGGAATTTGATTTTCTAAATCTATAAAATGAGATTTTTTTCGACTCAAGCGGTCGATTTCTTATAAGCCAATGTAAAGCGAGATCATAACGATTTTTATGACAATAAAGAATATACCTAGAGATTGATTGAAGTATGGACAGGTGTTCGCACCTGGTATGAAAGAACCACTAAGCGAAATTTGGAAAAATTAGGACAAACGGTATGGATTTCTATAAAGAATTTCACCTTCATCTTCAGAATTTCATCTTTATTTATATAGATTATAGCTGTATATCCCGGTTTCACGCGATGAATTTCATTTTTCTAATGAAACGGTCGATTTCGTAAAAAATCATTGTAAAGTTATCATTACGATTTTGATAACAATAAAGAATATCACAATAATTTATTTATGGTGATATTCTTGTTTTTATTGAACAGAATTATTTATTGAACAGAATTTCATCTTTATTTATATAGATTCAATTTTTCTATTTATTTGAAAGAAAGGTTCGGGTTCTTTCTAGATTGTATTCATTGAATGGAAGAAGATGCCATTATTGTTGAAAATTTAAATTTACAACTCAAAACATATCAAATTTGATTTATGCATACCGTCGGAATCAGAAGACAATACCTACAGTGCCAGGATACAGTCACAATAATTTTAATAGTTCAGTTCGCGTAAGGCGCAATTTACCATCTTCTATTCCAGACAGGATGATCGTGTTAACGCTAAAGGGGTAAAGAGCTACTTTTAGTTCGTCAGTACCAGTGGTACTAACTGCCCCATTGGTAGACGATTCTCCCTAGTAAAATTAATAATGCATTTGAAATTTCGCAAGTGATTATCCAAAAAAAATTATAATAAAAGTTCCTTGAGTTGTAACCTCAAGTTGTAAGTTTCTTGCAGAGATGCGATAAGAACCATAATTAACACCTGCAGTAAGCATTATATTGGGCGATGTATTTTTCTAGGTTGGTGTAGAAATTTCGTTAGTGACGACAAATCTTTCACAATTTTTATATTTTCGGAGAACTGAATTTGAATGAATGATCTGTTTGACAGTAATGCGTAGTGTGAGCTGTTTGATCAGGTTTATTTGGGTATTTAGTTTAGAAGTGCAGCTATATTTATGTTGTAGATACGTCGTTTAAGATATTGTTCCTATGTATTTTACCTATATATAAATATTACTGTTAACTTTAGTGTAATTTTACGTATGTAACTGATATAATTATATTCCAACCTGTTTGTTCGTTTTAGGGCATGATTATGAGAACAATATAGTCTCGAAACGTCGCCATAATATAGTTTTTTATTATAGACTCAATCACAAGAATATATATACATATATATATTAGACATGTATAAGAGGGTGTAGTGGTACCGGAGGAGGTATGTTAAGGCTGAAGAAAGGAGTTAATAATATTCAACATCCTTCACTTCTCGAAAGGCAGACCACTTTTGTCACTCATATCCCTTTGTTTCCCTGCCTCCATTGTTTTATCTTCTGTCTCCGAGCTCTGGCGACCAGCTCTCTTTCCTATTTATCTTCTACTTCCTTTTCTCTCTTCCAGGGCGGCGCCGGTGACAGATATTGTATCCAGGAGGCCTCTGGCTTCTGTTCTTTGTCTCTCTGGAGGACCTTGGTCTTCCTGTATCGAAGCTACCTGTACCAAAAGGTTTTTGTTTTTTTCCACAGGTTCATAAGGTATCAGTTTACAGAAGAATATTTTACTCCCTTCTTCTTGTTTATTTTTACTATCGCAATAGACAACTATATTTTTGCAGGAGCATAATTTAGATTAAATAAAAGTTTTATTTAGATAACCGATAAAATATTATCAACAGTCTATTCATGAACTGTTGGCCTATACACCTCGACACTAGATAGTAACTACCTAATTGATTGATTTGATTTATTTTATTGTTTTTAAGGAATATGCCTTACAACAAGCAGTTGGCATCAACATACGATTCATGAAATTACAATTTAAATAAAAATAAAATAAGTTCACAAAAATCATAATAAAGATACAAAAAGCACAATAAAGAAAAATATACTTTTAATAATAAACTAAAACGATGCTATATATATAAGGTAATGAAACAAAAATATACTATATAAGTACTTAAAACTATTAATTATCATTGGTAATTAATATTATTATTGAATTAATTAGTTCCAATTTTTATAGGTGATGTAAATTCATATTATTGCTAAAGCTATTCGTTCAAGATAAATGATCTTATTTTGAGTGCTTGTTTAACATAACAATATAAATTTATAATTCTGTCGGGCAAGGATAGTAAGTTGGCAACATCATTACGTTGGGGCAAGTAGTATTGCCGGACAGGGTTATACATTAGGCATCTCAGTACGAAATGTTCTAAATTTTTTCGTTTTTTAAGTTACAAATAGAACAATTTTGTTGCGGATTGATACGATAAGTTATTCCAAATATTGTCAGTTTGATAAAATATAATTACTTGTTCTTAACTGCGAGTAAATTTTAATAACATGCAAAGGTATTTTGTCATCGATGATTTCATCACTGTGAGGACTGTTTATGAACATTTCTTTGTATATTTGACAGTAGCGGGACTCTGTCAGGGTGGCTTCGTCTATTTTCCTTATCTAATCTACCTAATTTCATTATTTGCTTAAACATACAAAAACAAAAAAATGAAAAGTCAAAATATTTGACAGGGCATGACCTCTGTAACCCTCCCCCCTCAATCCCCCCTTGTATGACGAAATAGGGCAGGCCCATAACAAGTATTCATCTAAATGCCTATAGATATGGTTTACGATTTCCAGAGGTATTTTATTCATAAACTATATTTTAATTTAAGATATATATAGTTGAAAAATTAAATAAAAATACTCAAAGTCTACGGTTCTCGTAATAAATAATAATTTCCTGGATTAAAAAAACAAAAAACAAGGTAATAAAACAATTTGGACGATATAGTGTGGGCATTAACCTCAGTATTTAATGCTTTCGCAGGCATCTTTATTGGAACGAATGAATTAGCTCGTGGGGACTGCCTTAGGGGATCAGGAATGCTGCGTTCATTCATCTCCTACCTTCAAGGACAGCCACTGCCGGATATGAATGAGTATCGATAGTAAGATTTTTATTTAAATATCGATCATTATTTATCTTAACGGCGCCCAATGACTGACTCCATCCAGCACGATGTCTTCCACTTGATAGCTTCATCCGTCTTGGGCGATATTTTTGACGCGTGTACTATTCGTAAAGATTTCCTCTAAAGGTTGCCTGAAGGCATAATGAAGTGATATTTCAATGACTTACGTAGATTAATATTTCAACAATAGGATTTTTATAACATATTTTAGCATTTAAGTGGATTTAAATAATTTTAATCAGGGGTCGAAATTATAAGCTAACTTTTATTTTAAAAAAGTTTAAGCTGAACTTATATTTTTTCTTTCCCTACCTAAAGTTTTTATTGAACATTAACTTATTCATTAGGAAAACTTTTTGAATAAGTTATCTTAAAACTTTTATCCAAATAACTTTTTCCGTAAAAGTTCATTTCAAAAAGTTATTCTGAAACATATTCAACATATGCCCAATTTTGGGGCAGGGGGCAAAACCCCCCCGGGCAATATTTTCGGGTTGGTACTTAGCACGTACACTACTAATGGGCTAATTTCATTGCTTACTAAGTTTAAACCCGAAATATTAATTTTTGAAAAGTTGGGATGAAATGGGTTAACCGGCCATTCTTGAATGTTCACTTCAAACGCTGTTTAGCCCTTATCACTAAATTTGATCAAGCAAATCCACATTGTACACCAGGCATAAACAACATCCTTTGTTTAGCCATATCTTTAAGTAAGCAACCCCATTTAAACGACTATTGTTCATCCGGCCATTAATCTCAATGCTATAAGATTTTAAAATATCACTATAAATATTTTCATTAGAAAATGTCGATTTTTTCCTGTAAGATCTTGTTCGATAAATCGATATATTTCCGACCCACAGAACATTGATTTCGCTCCATGGGGAAGTGATATAATGAATATCTACGGAGGATACAAATAGAAGTGGGCGTTGAGGTCCGCTGATTACAATGGATCCGAATGCGCAGCGCGACGTGATCTATGCGGCGCAGGGGAGGTAATATTTATCGCGCCTCCTAAATATGCCCGAGCCCCTGAGGACGTAACAAAGGGCTCCCGAAACGTCCTGGCCTGATTCATAACTTCCCATCCGTTACGCACTTTCAGTAGGACCGTATTTTCAATTTAGATTTTTTTTTTTTTTTTTTTTTATCAGATCGCTCTTCTCCTGCTTTAATGCGCTATATTTATTTTATTTTTTCCTTTATTTAAATTTCTTTTTTTTAAAAAATTATGAAGTTAAAAATCTTAGAAAAAAAGATAGAATCGATGTAAAATAATTTGATTGTTCGTTCGTTTGTTTAACGTCACTTTATGCCACCAAGACGCTGCTGCAGTGGTAGTCCTAAATTTTGCCTATTCAGGTATAATTGGATAGGGGTCTTTAACGAGTACCTGACATCGTACAGGCTCGGGGTCTCCATTTTACGTCCGATCCGAGGGACGGCATAGACAAGGAATATTTTACTCCCATTAAAAAATCCTAGGGCTACCTCGGGACGCGAACCCGCGACCATGGTGTAGTGTATATATAGTGTGCGACCATGCGATACCGCAAGTTTCTGTGGTAACTAACTACACCACAGGTGACCCCTTAAATAATTTGAAGCAAATTTTATCAAATTAATATTTTTATATTACTATTACTTAACTATCTATATATGAAATGTAAATTAAAGGAACGAATTGCGATCGTGAAAAATTTTAACTTCCGTTTTTCAACGGAGATTCATGTTTTGGGGTCTCCAGAGTCCAAATAACCAAGTCACGCAAAATCGGACGATGCTTCAGTGGGAGTCCTAAATTTTGCCTATGCAGGTATAATTAGGATAGGGATCTTTAACGAGTACCTGACATCGTGAAGGCTCGGGACCTCGATTTTACGTCCTTTCCGAGGGACGGCATAGCCAAGTATTTTTTAGTCCCTTTGAAAAATCCTAGGGCCAGCGCGGGACGCGAACCCATTACGTTTAGTAATGAAGGTTGCCATGCTAACCACTACAATACAGGTGACCCTCCTGTACGTTGCATGGAGCTTGTTTCACTTAAGTCTGTATAAATCTGGGTATGAGATTTTCTTTTACTTTTATTATAAATTTAAAAATATGACTTAATAGTCAGGCGCTCAATAACATTATAACTATCTAGCATACCAAGGGCTAGAACATACATTAATAATCTGCAGTTTAAAGGTTAACAGAATTCAAAAATTTATAAACCAACAAGCTAAACTACAAACAAAACATACTGTTTACGAAAATCATAAAGAAAAAAAGAAAAAATCATGTCAAATGTTTAATTTCATTCTTTCATTCAAAGTCATCCAAATGTTCCATGTTATCAGTGCAGGTTAAAAAGAAATTAGTCGAGAGATTCCTTCTTCAATGATATATAATACAATCAAATCAAAGAAACGACTGACAAAAACAATTTCCTAGATACTACGAGTATAAAGCGAAGTTGCGAATTTAAACGTCTGTGGCTGAGTAGCTATAATGCGTTGAATTAGTTACATCCTATTCTTTTTATAGTCAAATCGAAATTCACTGATAAAGGTAAAAACGTTTCAGCTAATCTTAAAACCAATGGGATTTAGAATACAACTTTAAGCCAAATTTAAAGTATTTAAAATTTAGATAAAGAATTTAGAAGGGTTAAAGTTTTTATTGTTTACATCTTTTTGTTATATGACCAGAATTTGTTAATGAACGATACATTTAAAGAGGAACTAATAAAGAATATAATTGGAATAGGGTTTAGTAAAATCAAAATAGGCAGCAAAAATTGATAAAATTAACCTTTTGCCATGATACATATTAATTAAATTCTGAATATAATACATGATGATATGAGATATTTTATCAGGAGGTTATACTAATAGGTGAACAATGCTTTCGATTAACCTGTCTTTTGCCCAAAAAAAAAATCAAAATCGATGTTTGCCCCACACGTGAAAAGGCGACACATAAATTCCCATGGGGAAAACACGGATTTTCCTAGTCAAAGCCAGAAAAAATAGATTTATGCTTACCCTCCCTAAATATCGAAAGAAAATGAAGTGTTGTGTCAATAAATCAACTTACTCCGCCATCCGAAATTTATAGAACCTACAAATAATCACACTCAATTATAGTGTTATAAGCTTTTAATTTGCAAAAAAAAATATATTGAGGCGAATGATGGAGATAAAAATTATCCTATCTTTTAAGTTGGACAGAACTACACACATTGAGCCAAATTTCATCAAAATTGGTTGAGTCGATTCTGATTATACCTCCGACAAACAAAAAAAAAGGTTATGAAATCGACATATTATGCCATGTTAATAAATCGAAACACGACCTACTACATTTGCAATAATTCGCAATAAAAGAGCTATTATGGTCAATAATCAAGATAAAACTATCCTATCTTTTAAGTTGGACAAAACTACACACATGAGCCAAATTTGATTAAAATCGGTTGAGAAGTTTCTGAGTTTTCCGCCGACAAACATCGGCTTATAGATTTTTATATATATAAGGATAAGGATATATATAAAGATTACGCCATTTATTTAAGAAGTGACAGTAATCTAATAGTGGCACCAAACATAATATGATTCCATATGCAATTTTTCTTTATTTCATTCTGAAAATACACTGAATAGTTTGGAACCCTTAGTGGTTTATCTTTTATTTTATAGAAATAAAACGCAAAAAGGCAGGAAAAAAATAAGTAATTCATAGATCTATCAGATTTATTAAAATGTTGGGTCAAAATAGGATCTTCAAAGTTGAAATAGGAACTCTTGAATCTTTGCCTATAATAATTCAACATGCAATTTTTCAAGTACATTAATATGATCAAATTACACTGCAAATATTTGAATTTTTCGAACAGCAAGGATCAAAGTATCGACATAGAGAAAACGCCATTGTAACCCAACAACTATCTGACGTCATTCGATTATTTGCTAAAACTTATTTAGAGCCAAATAGGACTTGTGAGACTTCACATAGTAAAATTAAATTGGGAAGTAGACATTTTCCTCTTTTTAAATTAGGAATACGAATAAAAGTAGGTATGAGGGTGAAAAATTCTGTCACTAACACGAGGTCCCCCTCCCCCCGTGGCATTTGTCACATGGCTACGTTGAGCCTGTGTTCCTAACTGTAGATGTTTCTTTAATGGCTATGGCAGGCGATCAGGTATCATTTAATTTATACAAACAGCAAAAAGACCTCTTATGCGATGTGAATAATCGATTTGTATTATTTTTATTCGCACATTTAGTTCGCCTCCTCAACTCGATCATAACGATGCAGTTTACTTTCCGATAGGATGTAAATATACGACAAAAAATATATTTATACACACTGGAATCTATATACGTATATATATATATATATATATATATATATATATATATATATATACATATATATATATATATATATAAGAGGCTTTGTCCTGATTGACAGAATCAACGAAGAGCAAAAACTACTAATGATAAACTTGAAGTTCGGAATTTAGATTTTAAACGCGATGTATTTAACCACTAAGGAAGGGATTTCAAAAATGTAGCCCCTAAGTGGTTTAAATGGCGATATTGTCGTTTAACTCTTACGGACACCAATTTTTGCACTTCGAGAAAAAATATCTAATTTGGACTCATTTTAAAGATCTTGATACGACGAGTTTAACTCGAGAGCCCCAATGCGTTCACGGCGAGTAAGCAATTTTTTGTTTAGGCGGTTTTAGTGAAATCTCTCCATTGCGCGCCTCCCTCTCTTCTACCGAGCCGGCAGCTTCCCCCTCCAATATTCCACCTACCGGAAGCTCCGATCCCTGTTATGTTGTTAATATATAACATATTATCTTAAATCAATACCAAGATTATTATCACAGAATTGATTTTAAAGGCTCGCGGGCAAAGCAGCGACGGGGAATGCTAGAGTAAATATAAAAATAAAGATGAAAAAATAAATCCACTAAATCAATCACGTCACCTGAAATAAAAGATTATAGGTGATATGGTAGAGGGCATCTGTTGGTCCTTAGCCTTTATGCCAGGGTATACCAGATGCCGGCACCCTTTGGTTGGCAGGACCTTTTTACCAAAGGATATTAAAGAAGCTCTCCTGTTTCCCTTTATTTATTTGAAGGCGAGGTCTTATTTCCTAGTTCACGCCTCAGTTGCGAACCGCTCTATAAATCTCGGACCCGTCAGAGGTCTCGCAGCGGGGGTCTGGAAGTCAGTTGAGGTCTTGCGCGGCTCTGGTTGGAACAAAACAGATCGGTCGGCCTCTGGTGTCATCAAGATTAATTTATTATCATCAATTCGAATAACATTCTTCTTTATTTATATATAAAATTTATTTTTTGCATTTTGTCTTAAGTTAAGGGTATTTTCACGTCTTATCTATTTATATTATATTCCTCATTATTGGGCCGAAACAAAAGAACACAATAACGTTACAGTGTAAGGAAGTAAATAAGCTAGAGATTAAAATAAAAGCCACCTTTTTATAATAACTTTGATATCTTGGAAAATCCATTAAAATATGTTCTACAGTAATTCAGGAATCCCTAAGTATTAAGGAGCATTCTCTATTTCTAATTTTATCAAGAAGATTCATGCGATGGTTCGCAATGGCCTAAGCGAAGATGGCGCTAAATGATTTCTTCCCTTATCTTTCGCTAGTTTTCCTTTTTTTTTTTTCTTTGGGCTAACTTTTAAAAGCTCAATTTCCACTTATTCTCCCATTCTTGTAGAAATTCATTGAAACTATCATTAGTCCAATCCTCCTGTGGGACTAGTTCGAGTTTTGTAACCGTTGGATTACTTGACTGGATACAAATTGAAAGAAGCTTATGATTTCATAGACCAACATAAGATTTATAATATTCTGAAATAGCTGGGAATTTCAAAAAAATTAGTGAACTAAGTAAAATGTGTATGACCAAACTTGTTGGGTTGTCTTTGGTTGGGGTGTAGCAATTAGTTGTGTCGGCATCGAACCTTCGGGTTCGCTAAACCTTGCTTATAATTACTATTATGGGTATAACGTCTATAGTTATTTGTCCATCTTTCCCCATGAACCTTTTTCTATACATCGGCAAACCACCATAAATTAATTTTAACGCTTATTACCTACTCCAGCCTTTCAATCTACAAAAATAAAAATAAAATATTACAGCACTAATGTGGGTTAAAATAATTTTGATTCCCAACGCCTAACAAACAATAAAGGCTCAAAATAATAACAACGTTACAAAAAGTAACTATCAATAACTAGTGACAATACAGTGACACTAAAGTTTGTTAGTTTTACGTCACTTTATGCCACTAAGGCTAATCGGACGATGCTACAGTGGCAGTCCTAAATTATGGTTATCCAGGTATAATTAGGATAGGGATCTTTAACGAGTACCAGACATCATACAGGCTCAGCCCTCCATTTTACGTCCTATCCGAGGGACGGCATGGCTAAGGATGTTTTACTCCCTTTAAAGAATCCTAGGGCCACCTCTGGGCGCGAACCTGCGACCTTTAGTATTGTAGGTTGCCATGCTAACCACTATACCACAGCTGACCCCTGACACTAAAGTAACCATACGCTTCGATTTTCAGATCCAGACTAAGCCGCTAGTCTATCGCTTCCAAGTCCGAAATCGAACCTTCCAGAACCTTTCAGCTACACCCGAGGAGGCCCCGCTAACTACAAGAACATCAAGTACCTTCAGAAACCCTTCCCGGTTCGACCCTGCCAGAGAACGCCCGACACAATCGAGAACAAGATAAGAGCCCGAAAAAGAACTGGAAGAACCATTAGCAGCCCATTAGACGAAGAGGACAATGGTGATGGGTGTTTGATGAGGTGGAAGACTCTTTCAGAGTTCGGCCACTACAGAAGTAGAGGAACGCTTTGAGTATCGCAGGCGTGGTCTTTTCTTTAACATGTTCCATTTCGTAACTTTATCCTTTATCACAATTCTAGCCGAAAACATTTATAGAGATGGTAGTAAATATGAAAATGATCTTGTATAAACAATGTTATTGAAAATAATTTTTACTTCCACGTACCTATATGGGACATTCTTTTACAAACCGAACAGATTTGGACAAAAATTGACCGACACATTTTAGATGTAACTGAAACTTTTTTTACGGGTTCTATATCGAAAAAAAAGAGATACGTGTAAGAGGATTTTTTTTTATTTTCGATATTTTGAAAAATAAACAAGATCGAAAATTCGTGAATTTGATGATTTATCGGTAATAGCCTATTTTTCAAAAATTCATAACTCCGGTTCTGTTTAAGCTAAAAAATATATTTTTTTTTATTTTGAAGGTAAAAAGACAAGCTTTGAGAAAAAAATACTTTCAAAATAAATTGTCGAAAAATTCAAATTGTTATTAACAATTTCAATGTTTAAATCGGTTTTTAACAGTGGTGCCACCCATTAATCAACTTTTTACTATTTTTATCGTATTCTGCGTCAAATTTTCAATCGAAAACGCTTTTAAAAACGATGGAGAAATTATTTTTACTGTGAGATATAGAACCCGTAAAAAAAGTTTCAGTTAAATCTAAAATGAGTCGGTCAGAAAGGTGTTCGGTTTGTAAAAGAACGTCCCATATATGGAATATACAGTAAGGGAAAGTATTGCGATCTTGAAAAATTTCGACTTCCGTATTTCAACGGAAAAAGGTCCTTTCAGTCAAAATAATCAAGTCCCGCGAAATGGTCTGTATTGGTGTGTGAACAGGCTAGCTGAAAAACTGAAATTTGGTAATTTGAGAAATCTGAGAATTTTGAAATCTAAAAATCTGATTAAAAAAAAAGTATATGCCCGCAATGTGAATTTGAAAACTAACTTCCGTAGAAACTCCTTTATCGATTTCCTTTCATGTATACATTTTCACAAAAAAAAAGTAAAAAAACTTGACAGTTGTTTGAATCGTAAAAAAATAAATAAATAATAATGAATTGAAAATTGCGATTTATTTACGAATTCCAAGTTTTTGCAATAATCATAATCAGAGTTGGGCAAAAAGAAGTTGAACTACAAATTACAAAACTACTGCCACAGTAGGTGGGAAGTTGTTGAAACTATAACTACTTTTGTAATTTGTTGTTGATGGACCACAACTACAACTACTGTAGTTTGGTTCCATTTTTAGAACTACAACAAGTAGTTGCAACTGTAATTATGGGCCTGAAACTACAACTACTTTTATTGATAACGAGTAATTATCGATATATAGTATTATCGATAAGGAGTATATCAAATGAAATTCAGCTAATATATAAAACATGGCATTGATCTAGAACCTAAGGTTAAAAAATCTGGTGCGTGCGCGCAACACACAACTTTCACTTACCAACTTACTTAGATAAGAAATTGACGTGTTTTGTTAAATATAATTTCCCAAAGTCACAAATTTTTCTACATTCATATCTTATTTTTGTTAATCGTTAAAGCCGTTTTTGAGTAAATTAAAAAAAAAACACGTGAAGATGATACAAAATTTATTAAGTAAAGTCCCCCCTCCGGTTAATCAATTTTAATGAAATTTTAACAGTCATATCTCGGGCATATATATACATCAAATACCCAGTTTGATCAAAATCGTTTAAGCCGATTTAGAGTAAATAAAAAAAACGTGAAAATGTTACAAAATTTATTAAGTAAAGTCCCCCCTCCGGTTAATCAATTTTGATGAAATTTTTACAGTCATATCTCAGGCATATTATTACATCGAATGCTCAGTTTAATCAAAATCGTTAGAGCCGTTTTTGAGAAAATCGAAAAAAACTTAAAAAGTTATTAAGTAAAGTACCCCCTCCCTTTAAGTAATTTTGATGAAATTTACGCTGTCACATCGCGGACATATACCTACACTAAATACCCAATTTCATGATCGCACCGTTTATAGTTTTTGAGCTAGTCTGTTCACACACACACACACACACACACACACACAGACCATTTCGCGGGACTTGGTTATTTCGACTCAGGGGACCCCAAAACGTGTATTTCCGTTGAAAAGCGGAAGTCGAAATTTTTCACGATCGCAATACTTCCACTTACTATATATTTCATATATAGGTAAGTGAAAGTAAAAAAATCTGGTGCGTGCGCGCAACACACAACTTTCACTTACCAACTTACTTAGATTAGAAATTGACGTGATTTGCAAAATATCATTTCCCAAAGTCACACATTTTTCTACATTCATATCTTATTTTTGTTAATCGTTAAAGCCGTTTTTGAGTAAATTAAAAAAAACCGTGAAAATGATACAAAATTTATTAAGTAAAGTCCCCCCTCCCGTAGATCAATTTTGATGAAATTTTTACAGTCGTATCTCGGGCAAATAAATACATTAAATACCAAGTTTGATCAAAATCGTTAAAACCGTTTTTGAGTAAATAAAAAAAACACGTGAAAATGATACAAAATTTATTAAGTAAAGTCCCCCCTCCGGTTGATTAATTGTGATGAAATGTTGGTTATCACATCTTTGGCATATAAATACATCAAAGACCAAGTTTGATCGAAATCGTTAAAATCATTTTTGAGTAAATAAAAAAAACACGTGAAAATGATACAAAATTTATTAAGTAAAGTCCCCCCTCCGGTTGATCAATTGTGATGAAATGTTGGTTATCACATCTTTGGCATATAAATACATCAAATACCAAGTTTGATCAAAATCGTTAAAACCGTTTTTGAGTAAATAAAAAAAAACATGTGAAAATGATACAAAATTTATTAAGTAAAGTCCCCCCTCCGGTTGATCAATTTTGATGAAATTTTTACAGTCATATTTCAGGCATATAAATAGATCAAATACTCAGTTTAATCAAAATCGTTAGAGCCGTTTTTGAGAAAATCGAAAAAAACTTAAAAAGTTAAAAAGTAAAGTACCCCCTCCCTTTGAGCGAATTTGATGAAATTTTTGCTGTCACATCGCGGGCTTATACATACTCTAAATACCCAATTTCAGGTTCGCACGGTTTATAGTTTTTGAGCTAGTCTGTTCACACACACACACACACATACACACACACACACACAGACACACACACACACACAGACCATTTCGCGGGACTTTGTTATTTTGACTCAGGGGACCCCAAAACGCGTATTTCCGTTGAAAACCGGAAGTCGAAAATTTTCACGATCGCAATACTTCCACTTACTATATATTTCATATATAGGTAAGTGAAAGTAAAAAATCTGGTGCGTGCGCGCAACACACAACTTTCACTTACCAACTTACTTAGATTAGAAATTGACGTGTTTTGCTAAATATCATTTCCCAAATTCACACATTTTTCTACATTCATACCTTATTTTTGTTAATCGTTAAAGCCGTTTTTGAGTAAATAAAAAAAACACGTGAAAATGATACAAAATTTATTAAGTAAAGTCCCCCCTCCGGTTAATCAATTTTGATGAAATTTTAACAGTCATATCTCGGGCATGTACATACATCAAATACCCAGTTTGATCAAAATCGTTAAAGCCGATTTAGAGTAAATAAAAAAAAAACACGTGAAAATGTTACAAAATTTATTAAGTAAAGTCCCCCCTCCGGTTAATCAATTTTGATGAAATTTTTACAGTCATATCTCGGGCATATAAGTACATCAAATACTCAGTTTAATCAAAATCGTTAGAGCCGTTTTTGAGAAAATCGAAAAAAACCTAAAAAGTTATTAAGTAAAGTACCCCCTCCGTTTAAGTAATTTTGATGAAATTTATGCTGTCACATCGCGGGCATATACCTACACTAAATACCCAATTTCATGATCGCACGGTTCATAGTTTTTGAGCTAGTCTGTTCACACACACACACACAGACACACACACACACACACACACACACACACACACACACACAGACCATTTCGCGGGACTTGGTCATTTCGACTCAGGGGACCCCAAAACGTGTATTTCCGTTGAAAACCGGAAGTCGAAATTTTTCACGATCGCAATACTTCCACTTATATATATTTCATATATAGGTAAGTGAAAGTAAAAATCTGGTGCGTGCGCGCAACACACAACTTTCACTTACCAACTTACTTAGATTAGAAATTGACGTGTTTTGCTAATAATCATTTCCCAAAGTCACAAATTTTTTTACATTCATATCTTATTTTTGTTAATCGTTAAAGCCGTTTTTGAGTAAATAAAAAAACCTGTGAAAATGATACAAAATTTATTAAGTAAAGTCCCCCCTCCCGTAGATCAATTTTGATGAAATTTTTACAGTCATATCTCGGGCATATAAATACATCAAATACCAAGTTTGATCAAAATCGTTAAAACCGTTTTTGAGTAAATAAAAAAAACATGTGAAAATGGTACAAAATTTATTAAGTAAAGTCCCCCCTCCCGTAGATCAATTTTGATGAAATTTTTACAGTCACATCTCGGGCATACAAATACATCAAATACCAAGTTTGATCAAAATCGTTGGAGCCGTTTTTGAGTAAATAAAAAAAACACGTGAAAATTATACAAAATTTATTAAGTAAAGTCCACCCTCCGGTTAATCAATTTTGATGAAATTTTTACAGTCATATTTCGGGCATATAAATCGATCAAATACTCAGTTTAATCAAAATCGTTATAGCCGTTTTTGAGAAAATCGAAAAAAACGTAAAAAGTTATTAAATAAAGTACCCCCTCTCTTTGAGCAATTTTGATGAAATTTTTGCTGTCACATCGCGGGCATATACCCACACTAAATACTCAATTTCAGGTTCCCACGGTTTATAGTTTTTGAGCTAGTCTGTTCACATACACACACACACACTCACACACACACACACACACACACACACACACACACACACACACACACACACACACACACACACACACACTCACACACACACACACACACACACACACACACACACACACAAACAAACACACACACACACACACACACACACAGACCATTTCGCGGGACTTGGTTATTTCGACTCAGGGGGTCCCAAAACGTGTATTTCCGTTGAAAACCGGAAGTCGAAAATTTTCACGATCGCAATACTTCCACTTACTATATATTTCATATATAGGTAAGTGAAAGTAATAATTGAATGCCGAAAATCATGGAAAAAAATCTGGTGCGTACGCGCAACACACAACTTTCACTTACCAACGTACTTAGGCGTTTTGTTAATTGCCACTTCTCAAATGAACAGAACATCTTTAATTATAACGCATTGGTTTGTCATTATAGGCGTTCGGCGCATGCGTGAACTCAAGGTGTTTTATTTTATTTTGCCATTTCTTATTTTTAGGCGTGATGAGAGACAGTTAATTTCTCAATATAAACTAAAACAAAGGTACTTTATAGGAAAACAAAAAAGGCCCCTTCCCCATTTAAGCCCCCTCAGAACATTTTAATAATGATAAAGCTTACCTGATATTAAATAAAAACTAATTTTCATTAAACATGACGAATTTGATAAAAATCTTTAAAGCCGTTTTTGAGATAATCGATCAAAAAGGTAAAAATTAGAAAAAAATTATGAAATAAAGTCCCCCCTCTTGTAGATCAATTTTGATGAAATTTTTACAGTCATATCTCGGGCATGTAAATACATCAAATACCAAGTTTGATCAAGATCGATAAAACCGTTTTTGAGTAAATAAAAAAAACACGTGAAAATGATACAAAATTTATTAAGTAAAGTCCCCCCTCCGGTTGATCAATATGATGAAATTTTTACAGTGATACCTCGGGCATATAAATAGTTAAAATATTCAGTTTAATCAAAATCGTTAGAGCCGTTTTTGAGAAAATCGAAAAAAACTTAAAAAGTTATTAAATAAAGTACCCCCTCTCTTTGAGCAAATTTGATGAAATTTTTGCTGTCACATCGCTGGCATATACATACACTAAATACCAAATTTCAGGTTCGCACAGTTAATAGTTTTTGAGCTAGTCTGTTCACACACACACACACAGACACACAGACACACAGACACACAGACACACAGACACACACACACACAGACCATTTCGCGGGACTTGGTTATTTTGACTCAGGGGACCCCAAAACGTGTATTTCCGTTGAAAACCGGAAGTCGAAAATTTTCACGATCGCAATACTTCCACTTACTATATATTTCATATATAGGTAAGTGAAAGTAAAAATTGTATTACGTATATGTATTGTTCCATTTTTAAAACAGATTATCAACCATAATGGAGCCCATTTATCTATCGAGTATTTATCTAAACACGAAATAAAAATAGCAAAAACATGTGATTTAATTAGACGTTGCTTAGCAAATTTAGTTGCCGCTCTAAAACTACATTTACAACTACTTATTGTATTTGCCATTCCCAACTGGTAGTTAAAAAATAGTAGTTGCACGCTTCCAACTACAAACTAGATGTAGTTGTCTGTGTAGTTAATTACAAATGTAGTTAACTACTGCCCAACTCTGATCATAATAATTCCTTATTGAGAATAATAAACAAAATAAGTAAATAAATGTAGAAAATAAACTATTTTCTTTGAATGTTTTTAAATTGCGTTTATGCAATGATCAAAACAGGTCGGTTTCTACTCTAAGTAGGCTGGCAAATGAAAGTTGTGTGTTGCGCGAATCGCACCAAAATTAAGTTTGATCTAAAATACTGGTTAAAATTCGACTAATCATATTGCTTATGACCGTAAATTAGTATAAATCCAATTGCTCTAAGAAGAATGTGTAAACAGTAGTGGGTTCAGAAATTTTCTGATATGAAGATGGGGGGGCGCACTTTTTAATTTTTTATATCATGAAGGACCAAGGATGAAGGACTAATTTAAAATATTAGTGCCTACTTAGGCTTATATGAAATATTTAAATACCATTGATTTTCCATTTAAGGAATCAAAAACATTGCTAAAGACAGCTCTTTTTGTACAGAAGTAATAATAGTCGATTAGTGTCCTCAACGCTCATGTTGGGGGGAGGGTTGTGGGGGGGGGGGGTAGTTGGTTTGTTGAAAAAATTGACTTAGTATAAATGTAATCAATTTTTGAACTGCATGTAGACTTTTTTCCAAACTGATGGCGTAACTACGTTTTCGGAGGCCCGTGGCGTGGAAAATTTTGAGGATCGACTTAGAGAAAGCTTTATTTTAACCCAACAACTATCTGACTTCATATGATTATTTGCTAAAATATGACGTATAGATATAAATTTATAGGAGCCAACTAGAAATGGAGACTTCACATAGTAAAATAAAATTGGGAAGTAGTCATTTTTCATTTTTTAAAATTAGGAATACGAATAAAAGTAGGTATGGGGGTAAAAAAATCTGTCACTAACAGAGGCCCCCCACCCCGTGGCATTTGCCACATGGCTAAGTTGCTATGTTACTATCTGTAGATGTTTCTTTAATGGCTATGACAGGCGATCAAGTATAATTTAATTTATGCCAACAGCTATACGACCTCTTATGCGATGTGAATAATCGATTTGTATTATTTTTATCCGCACATTTAGTTCGCCCTCTAAACTCGATCATAACGATGCAGTTTACTTTCCGATAGGATGTAAATATACGACAAAAATATATTTATACACACTGGAATGAATCGATCCCAATTTATTGCAAAGAGGATAATATAAGAGACAAGGAAACGCGAGTAGGATTCTTCATCAGTAATGGCCGCCGAGGGAATATCGTAAATTCTGTTACAAGTTAATTTCATTCGAACGGCTCGTCTGGAACGATGAACGATGAATTCACTCGAATGTTTTTTTGTGTTTTTTTTTTTTTTTTTTTTGTTCCTCACTGGAGTGGAAAGTGTTTCGAGTATCGATTCTTAGTTATTTCAGTATCATTCGAATTATATTATTAATTTATATATTACATGGTTAGTTACGTGACTTTAAGAATATGATTTTTTTCGGGTCTATTTTGTTTTGTACCTATACAGGTATCATCATACCACATCATCTTTAACGAGTACCTGACATCGTACAGGCACGGGACCTCCCCATCCTACGTCATATCCGAGGGACGGCATAGCCAAGGATTCTTTAGTCCCTTTAAAAAATCCTAGAGCCGCCGAGGGTGCTAACCCGCGACCTTTAGTAATGTAGGCTGCTATGCTAACCACTACAGGTGACCCCTACATCTCGCTATAAAAGATTTTAAACATTCAAGAGATACGTATTTTATATTTATGCTAATATGACTGATCAACGTCTGCCTACTTAATTGCGAACCAAGTCCCATGTAACAAGTTGTTTGTTTGTTTAATGTCGATTTATGCAACTAAGGCTAATCGGACGACGCACACAGGGGTATTTGACCCGAAAAGCTGGCCAAACTATTTCCTTCCATTTTATTAAATCAAAAGTCCTCAAAATGGCTTCAATATTTGTAATAGACATTAAAAATGTTTTTTTAGCAGTTAAAAAAATACTCTAAGGAGAAAATTTTCATATAATAAATTTTTACATAACTCCACCGACTGTGAAATAGGCATCCATGGGTTTACAATTTATGTTCATATTGTTTTATCTTTATGAATTGCACCCATGAAATATGCTTGTAACTAATTAAAGATTTATAATCATTTATCTATTACTATTATTTAAAAAAAAATGAAAATTGTGTAAAATAGGTGAATATAAAAAGTTATGGTGATAAATAAAAAAAATTTATTTTCCTAATTCATGAAGAATTGTTTAATACCTCTTCGAAACACAACTTATATCCCAGGAAGAAACGCGCCAACCTTTCTTAAAAATCATATTAAATTTAATTATTCATTATTCACTTTCCTCGTAACTTAATGAACTTTCGGAATCACCACTATCGGTTAAGTTGGTTGGGGGAGACAACATTTCTAAAGTTTCCCTACAAAACCTGATACATTTTTTCTTGAACTTCTCATACCTGTGATAACTGGACGTAATGTCAATATTAATCTATTAATTACATCTATATTGCACTCTTTCCGGGAAAATTTTCTGGTCTTATTTTCTCTATTTCGGAAATGGTTATTTCGGGTTTCTGCTGCTTCCTCAGATAAAAGACCAATATGAAGCAGAGGGCTTTTTATCAGTTCAAAACCATCCCTTGACATTTTGTGAACAGATGGGGTCATAACATACCATTGATAAAGTTTTTCCGTATCCGTTGTAAATTTTAAAGTAAAAAATGATTGTTCAGAGCGGCCACCAGATCTTGAGCTTTTAATTGATATGGATATATAAATATAATTTGCCGTAAATATATAATTTGCCGAGCCAGATCTCCTGTTTAAAAATTACAGTATTGAAAAAAATATATTACTAAATATGATTATCGATTGAGGATTAATGTACGTATTCAGTATGGCGTCCCTTACGTTGAGTTTGAACTTTGAATATTCGAAATATGTACGCAGGGATGAACTGGAATAGCTAAAAATAAATTGAACTTCATGTAATTACTATGTATATGAGGGGCAAGTGTAAAAAATACCTAAATTTCAATAATTTTTAATGACAAACCATAACTATGGTGTTTTATAAATTTATTAACTTATAGAAGGATAATTATCAATCACAATTCAGGTAATTTTTAATATTTCTGTTATATTTGATATAGAATATGTAAATCATTGATGTTTTGGCATATTGATTAATTTATTATTGTAAATATTTATTTTTAACATTTTTTAAATAATTTTGTTTTTGGGTTGTTATGATTAAGTCTTAAAAGTATGTTAAACTTTAAAAATTAGGCGTTCTTACTATTCAGTAACTAATAAGTGAACTTAATGTCCCTTACAGCACTGATGATGGCCGAAGGGCCAAAACGTTTGCTGAAATAAAGCGAATAAATTATGTTGAGGCTTGTTAATGGTCGCCCTAATTCTCATTTTGAATGAAACTCAAGATAAATTAATCGATTCCTTTGCTAGTTTCACATTAAGATTAGAGAATTATAAAGGATAAGGTATCGATCCATTAAGAAGACAGTATCGATGACAGAGATGGCTTGCTACCCAGGTGCTACCCCCCGCAGAGTACAGAAGACAGCTGCTTCACGCCTCCGAAGTCACCGACCGTAACCTACCCGGAGGACCGCGAATTAGATACAAATAGTCCTCCCCAAGCAGTCTATAACCCAACCACTGATGTGAGCAGATGTCCTGAGTTAGTTTATGGCTTTCGTAGGCAGTTTTCGAGGACCTCTCCACAGCTGTCTGTCTTTCCAAGTGCTATCTAATAGTCGCTAGAAGGTCCGTGGCTCAAATCTCTATATAGTCTTATTTTAATGTATCAAGGCCGTTTAGCTTTAGGATGAAAAATAATCCTCAATGGAAACACTCAACGTACCTTCCTGTTCAGTAGAACCGCCGAGGGGGGCACAGGAGGGACGCCCACCCAATATTTTGGCACTGAGCAACTACCTTAACTTTAACTAAGATACCAAATACCTTTAAAATACATCGTTGGAGGAAATGTTTTTGGAAGATGTAAAAATTAAATAAAAATACGATTTTACGAATGGGCTATTCCACATCAAATCATCCAGCCGAAGTTCAAAATTTTACCTTGCCCCCACAGATTTTGATAAAAATTTGTAGGTATTAACTACATACGGAAATAAGAAAAAATACCAATTTTCCCCCAATTCCAACAATGTAGTTTCAGAATTATGGTCATTTGAACTTTGGAGATTTTTGAAGTTCCGATGACGACTTGAGCTCAAAACAAACTTCTATGTGTTAAGAATTTCCTCTGTAGAATGGGTATTAATTGACCTGGAGCACTCAAAATTTATTCATTCCATAATACCATGAATATTAAAGATTAGTTTTCATCGTGGAAAAAAAAATTTTAAACATAAAAAATTTAATTTTTTCCAAACAGACATCGGAAAATGCCATGTGCAAAAATCTCTCTCCAACCAGCCTAATAAATTATATATCAATAGAAAGAGGATTATATAGGAATTATATCATTTGAAAGGAAATTAAATGTCCTTTTAATAATATACCTTTGAATGCGGATACTTTACGGAGATTTCAGCAGTATTAATTTGTATGCGGCACATTTAAATAAAATTATACTACATTAGATTCAAATTGATATAAAACTCTTATAAGTCAATAACCCACTCATATTATTTCATCATTAGATAGAGAATTTTATCCTCATTCCATTGATATATAGTAGGTATATAAAGCTGGTTGGAGAGAGATTTTTTCACATGGCATTTTTCGATGACTGTTTTACTGCTTGGAAAAAATTTAATTTTTTATGTTTAAAAATTTTTTTTCACGATGAAAACTAATATTTATGGTATCATTCGATTCTGTATGAAATGCAGTATTAATGAATAAATTTTGAAAGCTCCAGTTCAATTAATACCCATTATACAGAGGAAATTCTTAACACGTACAAGTTGGTTTTGAGCTCAAGTCGTCATCGGAACTTTTCTTATTTCCGTATGTATTTAATACCTACAAATTTTTATTAAAATCTGAGGGGGGAAGGTAAAATTTTGCGTGGTAAAACTTCGGCTGGATGATTTGACGTGGAACGGCCCGAATATCAGAGTTTAACCATTCAAATTTAATGAAGCATAAAATGTTAGTTAATTACAGCATACTTTATTGATTGGTTATACCCAATATCACCATCTGCTTCTTTATTTTCACAAATGGGCGCCGTGTCGTTTTTTCAAGTGTATTTGTATATTTAATGAATTATATTATTTTTATTTCAGCTTGAACTGTATTGTTTTATGAATTCATTAACAAAGATGGATCTCCGGAATTGTCTCCTATTCTCTTTTAAACTAAGCAGAACATATACCCGAGAAATCTTTTTTTTTACAATTTTTTCTGAAAAATTGATTTCAATTCACCATACATCGTCGGATAATGGTCTGGTGATTAATACACTAGGAAAAAATAAGAAAAGAAATAAAAACAAAGTAAAAGTAAACAGAGAAAAGATTTGGCCCCGCCGGGGATCGAACCCGCGATCGAACATGCGCGGTATGCTAACCATTGCACCACGGAGCTCGCTTCCAAAATGGTTAGAATACAGCACATGTCACGCGGAAGACCCGCGTTCGATCCCCGGCGTGGCCAAATCTTTTCTCTTCAAAAATAAATTATTTAAAATAATTTAAAAACAAGGCGGTTACCCACAATAATGATTAAATTAATAAAAAGTAAACATAGTTAACTTAATTAAAATGAACACCATAAAGGATATAAGATTAAAATGAACTTCATAATGGAATAAATAAATACATAACCATGGAAAAAATACAGAAATCAGAAACGATTAGCTTAAACTATGCTTAGATCATTTGGTTTTGGAATCCCCTGAAATAATTGGTAATTTGTAATTCGCGCTACTTTCTATCATCTCGATGAAGTAGAAGTTGATGGAAAGCAATGAAATAAGTACGATCTATATCAATCAGAAGGAGAACTTGAATAATATTCAATCAAGAAATTTGGGCCCACATTCTTTAACATCAAGCCTTAACAATTCCCTACTTTATAACTGAGGCATAAATTGACAAGTTTTAAGAGACTATAAATAACTTTAAAATAAACCTATGCCGGATGAATTAAATGTCCCAAGATAGTATAGAGTTAATATCATTGATACTAACTCGGTGAAAGTAATCAGAAAAACATGTATTTTTTCATCTCGTATAATGGAGATCTCGAGAATGTACGGTGCCAGGTACTACCTCGTTAAAGTTACCTATCCTAATTATACCTGGATAGGCACAATTGAGACACCTGCACAGACTCCTACTGTAGTATTGTCCGATTAGCCGTAGCATAAAGTGACATTAAATAAACCAACAAACAGATATCTCCTCGCAGTAGCGCATCCAGAAATTTTCTGAGGGGGGGGGGGGGGCACTTTTTTACTTTCACTTACCTATATATGAAATATATAGTAAGTGGAAGTATTGCGATCGTGAAAAATTTCGACTTCCGGTTTTCAACGGAAATACACGTTTTGGGGTCCCCTGAGTCCAAATAACCAAGTCCCGCAAAATGGTCTGTGTGTGTGTGTGTGTCTGTGTGTGTGTGTGTGTGTGTGTGTGTGAACAGACTAGCTCAAAAACTATAAGCCGTGCGAACATGAAATTGGGAATTTAGTGTATGTATATGCCCGCGATGTGACACCAAAAATTTCATCAAAATTGCTCAAATGGAGGGGGTACTTTATTTAATAACTTTTTAAGTCTTTTTCGATTTTCTCAAAAACGGCTCTAACGATTTTGATAAAACTGAGTATTTGATCTATTTATATGCCCCAGATATGACTGTAAAAATTTCATCAAAATTTATCAACCGAAGGGGGGACTTTACTTAATAAATGTTGTATCATTTTCACGTGTTTTTTTAGTTTACTCAAAAACGGTTCTAACGATTTTGATCAAACTGGGTATTTGATGTATGTATATACCAAAGATGTGATAGCCAACATTTCATAAAAATTGACCAACCGGAGGGGGGACTTTACTTAATAAATTTTGTATCAATTCCACGTATTTTTTTTTTTCCAATTTTTACCTTTTTTTCGAAAACCAGAACCGGCTTTAACGATTTTTTTTCAAATTCGTCATGTTTAAAATTAGGTGTTCTTTGATATCAGGTAAGCTTTATCATCATTAAAATATTCTGAGTGGACTTTTTTTTGGGGGTAGGGGCCTATTTGTTTGTTTTTTTGTTTCCTATAAAGTCCCTTTGTTTTTGTTAATATAAAGAAATTAACTCTTTCTCGTTACGCCTAAAAAGAAGAAATTGCCTAATATGAGATATAATAAAAAAAAAAGAAAACATAAAGAGGAGAAAAAAAGAAAAATATTCAGTCAAATCATAAAACTCGTTGAGCCCTCGCATGCGGAGTACGCCTTTAGTGACAGACCATTGTTCATAATAAAGCCGTTCTGTTCATTTGAGAAGTGGCAATTAACAAAACGCAATAATTTCTAATCTAAGTAAGTTGGTAAGTGAAAGTTGTGTGTTGCGCGCACGCACCAGATTTTTTTTTTATACTTCTATGACTAATGAAGGACTTAATTTAAAAGTACGTATTAGTATGTATCATTTTCAATTTGAGGACTTAAAAAATGACTAAATACAGTGCTTTTATTTAGAAATAGTGTGCTTTATTAGTGTCCTCACCACTCAGGGGGGGGGGGGGCTACCCTGGATTTCGCCACTTTCTCCTCGAAATTTTGTTAATAAATGATGTAATGATAATGATGTAATTGTAAGATTATATTAGCGAATTATAAACCAAAATAAAAAATATTTGAATGTAATGTTTTTGTAAGAAAACTTTAACCTTCTTCAATTCTATAAGGTTTTTGAAAGATTGCTTCTTTTCTATCTGTCCGGCGAAGACTATGGAATCCACCACGCCACCCTGACGGACCCCCGCAGCACCAAAAACTGGCGAAGAAAAGCTACCAAGGAGTAGAGTTGATGGATGATGACAGCTTCCCAAAACTTGGTAAAAATCATAGAGGTAGCAGGTAGGGAGAGATAGCTCCCTGGGACGACTCAGTTACACATATCATCGCAGAGCTACCTGTGACCAGCTTCTTTTCACCCTTTATTACCTAGCTGCGTAGTTCAGCAATACAGCTTTAGTTGGGTTGTTGTTGCTTTTTACAGGCGAATGAAATTCATATAATTTCTTTAGATGACATTTAAAATGAAGTTTACAAGAGGAACAATCTAAGTAGCGGAGAGTTGCCTATATTGTACCACAATTTTACATTTTAATTTTTATCCCAAATATGACTTCAATTATTCTTAAATAATATTTTGCTACAGAGACTCTACTTTATGCAGAATCATGCCATATATTAATCATACCAAAATTATGATTAATGTAATTACTATGATTTTTTTTTCCAAACCCTTGTCGTACGATTAACGAGACCAGTTTCTAAATCGTACCGGGGAGTTCCTAAATCGTACCCATATTAAAAATCAGTGCAGGGATACCAAAAGGTATAATAAAAAATAAAATAAGATTTTAGTTTTAAAATTTAACTTTATTTTATGAATCTTAGACTTAAATATAACATTATTACAACACACAACAAGTAATTGAGTGTCAACATACACTTACAAAAAAAAAAAAAAAGAGGTAATACAAATATTAATTAATGGTGTCCTTAGTCTAAAGTATAAAACAATGTAAATGTGCTGAAATTAATTTTTAATAATTTTTAGAAATATACAAATTATAAAACGACAGAGCACTGTTCAAGAGTTCATGTGGGATAGGCTATCATTTAGGCCTCCTCTCATAAATATTTTTCTGTCAGGATTATATTAGGCTTCACAGTTAACACAAACGTATTAATTTCTTTTTTTTACATTACCCCAGCACATTTTTCATGAACCCACTTCTCATATAATAAACAAATGTTTATTATATGAGAAGTGGGTTCAATGTTGTACCGTGTCCTCAATTTAGGTCTGGCCACACATGTCCGCACCGGGTCCGCACCGCAGCACTAGTATAGGTTATGTTCAGAATATTTTTAATTTGACTTACATATTACCTTTAGTTGTGCCTAAAGTGGCCTGTGTCTGACACGCGTGGCCCGACCGTTGTTGCACTGAGCGAAATTTGGAGAATTTAGGACAAACGGGATGGATTTCTATAAAGAACAAATAAACAAACAAACATAATTTCATCTTTATTTATATAGATTGGTGTGTAACTGTCAAAAATGAAACTAAAAAACCTAATATCAACTAACAACATCATTCCTTAATTATTCATATTGGCCTCTGCATCGTTGTGAGGGCTCCAAACAACAGGTTATAAAAGTTAGTAATAGTGAAACTTAATTATATATATATATATATATATATATATATATATATATATATATATATATATATATATTAGAAGAGATTAGGAAGGCGTTAGAGCGCATTGAAGCACATTATCACGCCCCAGAGACCGACCCTCTTGAGTTGAGGCCACAGTGACTTCCCAAAGAGCCATTGTTATCCCCCTAACAGCTATTATAAGGCGCTTTACAAGCATTTTAAACTTCGATATAATATTCCTAAAGTAACTATGTTTTAATTCTATATTAAAATATTCCTGATTTCCTATTTTACTTAATAACTAAATTGTTCACTAAAATTATTATTTTTGTATTATTTGTATTATTATGCTATTATATTAAGTACATGCACTACAATTATTATTAAGTATAAAGTAAGTTAAAATTTTTTTTTTTTGTGCCTAGAATCTTATAAATAATTTGAACTGTGTTTGGGGCGCTGATTCCAATAATGCAATCAGATTTTTTCTATCAGCTCTTCTGGTTTAGCTTCAGCACACCTGAACAGTAGTTTTATTTATATTTAAATACCTATGATATAGATAACACAATCCGAAATAGATGTGTAAATGAATTATTTTAGGAAGAAACAATACAGAGGTATATCAAGTGACCAACGAAACTCGTGCTGATAACTTTGGTTGGGGGAATCTAGGCGAGTTTTTGCGTTTTGTCATATAATTTTCAGCTGTTAATCGTAAGGCCTCTGTGATCAAATAGATAGGATCACTGCTTTTTTAGAGATGGATCCTTGAAACACAACTAATTTGCTTTCTTTTGGTGGGGCAGAAAAGAGTTTTAGGTAAGAAATAAGGTTATGTTTAAAAACAGTCCCAGTTGCCTATATCGTACCTCCAATGGTTGCCCAAATCGTACCGGAAGAAAGTAGATGTTAAAACGAAGAAAGTTAGTCAGAATGAGCCCACTATTTCATCTTCAGTTCCTGGAACATCAGGTATTTCATCTTCGGTCTCTGGAATATCAGGTAGGCCTAGTAGTCGATGCTGCACAATGGTTTTGTGACATTGAATATTTGACAAAACATTGAATGAACGTTCTGTGAAGTTGCAGTTCTTTGATACCAGGTGCGTACACCCGTCCATATTAAAATTGCATAGCTTCAGCCAATCTCTGGGTATATTCTTTATTGTTATAAAATTCGTCATGATCTCCCTTTACTATGGTTTCTTTTACGAAATCGACCGTTTGAGTCGAAAAAAACGGCCTTAAGAGGCCAACAAGGCCCCGTAAGACCGTCCCTTGGCAGGCGTCGAGTTCTGGGATTTTTAAACCTTATGTTTTTTTTTTTTTTTTTAACATTACAATACGTTTATTCACATGTATGGTAAATTCGTTTTTTAAAAATGCCTCCTAATAAGCGAGCTTCAATAGGAGTAGTGAGCTCAAAAGCTAATAAACAACGTTAAATACGAGCAGCTGAAGCTCTCGACGAACATCAAAATAGGATTGAACAACAGAGGCTTAGACAGGCAGAATCGCGGGAGACTGAGGGCGGACACTATCGCTCCGCTCCCGCTCCACTCCCGGTCCGCTCAAATATTATAAAGAGAAATAGACAGAGAATTCCACTATCGGCACCGCTCCGGTCTCGCTCCACTCCCGGTCCGCTCTCGCTCTACCCCATTCACACTAGCGCTCCGCTCCCGCTCCGCTCCAGGTCCGGTCTCACTGGCCAAATATTCTACAGAGGAATAGAGAGAGGTTAATCACAATATTGGCACAGGTCCGGCCTCGCTCCGCTCCCGCTCCACTCCCGCTCCACTCCCCTAAAGTCTTTTCATTATATTATATAATTTTACACCGTTCACGATTGAAGCCATTAATAATCGAAGCCGTCTGTATTTGGATTTTAATTAATAATTAACTTTCAGTTATTAAAGTATTTAATTATTCATCAATTTTACGGCCAAAAAAGTTCAAATATAAAAAATATATATATATATATATATATAATTATAAATTAATTTAATTAATGGTGAAGAAATAATTTAAATTTTTTTTCCGAATGTATTAGAATACGCTTGAAATGATAAAAAAAAAAAAAAAAATCACCAACAATACGCGCTGTTTTTCGACGTGAAAATTCATGTTATGTTTGAGATATATTTTGCTATGAATTAATGTACTCGTAAAAAATGGTCACCGATTTATTTATTGACTACATACTCATTGCTATTATAAAATAACGTTTAATTTGAAACGAATAAAAATGCAGTATATTATGAAAAATGTCAGATCATTAACAAAAAAATATATTAAAGCAAAAAATAATTAAAATATTAATCAGGAAAGAAGAGAACACAATCGGTAAATTTGTAGCATTTGCCGATTTCAACTTGAAATTTTCAAGCGTATTCGAATACATTCCGAAAAAAATTTAAATTATTTCTTCACCATTAATTAAATTAATTTATAATTGTTATTATTAATTATCATTGTGTTGCAATATATTCTTCTTATTATATTTTTTGATAATATTATCTTCTTCATCAAGAAAAGTACACTTACCAGCTATTTCTACAAACGAAAAATTGATTTTTTTTTTGGCCGTAAAATTGAAGAATAAATTAATACTTAAATAACTGAAAGTTAATCATTAATTAAAATCCGAATACAGACAACTTCGATTATTAATGGCTTTAATAGCTTAAACCTTTCAAAATTTAACGGTGTAAAATTATATGGTGTGAATATGGTAAGACATTAGGAGAGCGGACCGGGAGTGGAGCGGGAGCGGAGCGCTAGTGTGAATGGGGTAGAGCGAGAGTGGACCGGGAGCGGACCGGGAGCGGAGCGAGAGTGGAGCGGATAGTGTGAATAGGCCCTGAGTCTGCCCAGGAATACGAGGCCGCCTTGCGCCACAGAGGCTTAGGCAAGCCGATTTGCGAGAAGCTGAAACTGCAGGCCAATATTTCTGTTTGTTTGTTTGTTCTTTATAGAAATCCATACCGTTGACCCTAAATTCTCCAAATTTCGCTCAGTGGTTCTTTCATACCAGGTGCATATTTCACCTAACTTCAGCCGATTTTCAGCTGATGTTCTTTATCCTAATAAAAATCGTAATGATCTCGCTTTACAATGGTTTTTATACGAAACCGAACGTTTCATTAGAAAAATTAAATTTCCCGGGTGAAACCGGGACATACAGCTAGTAGTAAATAAGTGAATATCGTTGATCTTTGAAATTGGGCATATAGCCCGAAACGTCAGATGGAATAAAGATGGTTAATTAAATTAATATAAGGGTTGTGTCGCTTTAAACAACAGCTAACAAGAGAAATTTAAAAAAATCTTTTTATTATTAATATACATAAAATTGAACAATAAAAATAAAAGCAGGGAGTATTTATGTGATGTATTTTGTTTAATACTTCAGTATAACAGTTATTTATATACTATGTATTACATAATATATATGTGTGTAAGTATACATAAACAATAAACAAATGTAATTAATGTAAAAAAAATATAAAATTACTCTCTTAAATGAAACCAAGGGGGGGGGGGGCGGTGTAATTCGTTTAATATTTCTCTATATCACTTACGTAAATTACGAGTATTCTATCCATATTCTTTGTTATATGATTAGTTTCGATTAATTTCCTTTTTTCGTTGTTTATTTCATTATGTAATATTAAAAATATCATCAAAATCAAATTTATGGTTTGTCATGAACCAATATTTAGCTAGGGCAGTGTTTTTCCAGTTTTTTTTTCTAAATATAAACATTACGTTTATGTTGATATATCGTATCTTGAGGAAAAATTAAAAATAAACTGGAAATGCTGGGTTTAAGAAAGTGGACCTCAAGCCTATGTGTTTAATGGATTAATGGAAAAATGTCTTCGAAAATATTCAGGCCAAGGAAAACCAAATTACCCCCCCAAAAAAAAAAAATGTTAATCATAGCTCGAGAGTATGTGAATAGAATTTAAACCTATTCGGTGGTAACAATAAAGTATAAAACCTCGTATTGTGGTGGCGGATCCTTTAACAATGAGAGGCTCGCTGTGAGTGGTTATTAAAGCGGATAAGCTGACGAAAGTGGCCAATCACAAAGCGCGTTACAACCGATCTTCTCTATAATCAAGAATGCTCAAGTAATCAAGTCAAACCTGATAAAATAATTAACGAATAACTATTAATTTCAGTTGCAATTATTATGTTTGTGCGTATTTTTTAAATATTAGGGTGACCATATTAATCTCAAATGTCCATAATCCCACTCTTATCTGGGTGGTGTTATGGTATGATATGGTACTACTAATATATTTCAATTATTCCCTATTTTTTTTTCCGCTGTTGGCGAATTGGGAGGTGGCTTATGTAGGATATAAATGTATGCAGTAAGCCCATTTATCTGGGCATCTATTAACCGGGGTTCCGAGGAGCCAATTTTTTTTTCTTTAATAAGCTGTTTTTAATTTTTATTGCATTTATTTCGTATGTATAATATTTATTTAAATAAAATGATATTTATCATCTCATTCGCTGATTGTCAGCACCTTGCTGACAGGTGCGAATCAATTATTGAAGTCAAAAAAAAAAAAAAAATAAAATGAATAGGTGAATGTTTTAACGATTACACAATGGCTAATTATCTATTGTTCTTAGAAATTATGAAATAAAATAGTAAAAGGAAAAAAACACGACATGCTGGTATCGTATGATGAGATGTTTCCGACAACTGTTACTCCAATTCATATTCTAAGAACGATATTGTTTTCAAGTCTTTTTAAGAAACTCCCTACTCTAGCCTGTTTGACTGCAAAACAAAATATTCTCAATTGTGATTCATTCTCCATTTAAATACGAACTAATAAAATGCCGCAAAAAAGAAAACCTGTTGTTTTAACGCTTGAACAGAAATCAACGATTATAAACCGAATAGAAAAAGGTGAAAGTGTTATAACATTGTCCGCTGAATTAGGAATCGGCGAGCAAACTGTTTGTGACATTTTGAAGAAGAAAAAAGACATTTCCGACTTCGTATAGTCGTCGGCCCAAACATCGTGTCCTCGGAAAACAATGAAGAACTCTACAGATAGATGAAGTTGTATATCAGTGGTTCATTCTACAACGCTTGAAGGAGTTTGTTACTTTTGTTCGTTTGTTGATAAAAGTGATTTTCTGCAGTTTTATTTGTTTAATTAATCTTTTTTTATATCACATTACATATCATTAAGTCAATAAAATGTTTTAATTCGATTATCCGTGGACCCTCCTACCCATCATTACCCCGGATAAAGGGGCTTCTACTGTATATATATATATATATATATATATATATATATATATATATATATATATATATATAAATATATATTACATATATCGTAGCGTTATTAAGGGGAAAGATCTATTGACCGAGAGCGTCCTTATGGGACCGCTAACATATTCAGAAGTGTCCCGGCATTGTCAATGGTCTGGTATCCTATTGTTGTACGCTAGACCAGCCTCCTCTATACAACAGAACCCTCCAGAGGCGGGAGTGAGGTTTAACCTCTGGTGGTCGGGGTATTATGGCTACAAAAACATACTCCTGTGGTTAATAGTATAATGATTAGGAAACGGATTTTACATATTTTTTTCTAAGCTTAGAATTTTCATTCATTTCATTAGAAAGATCAATTTAATCATTTTAAGTCATTTCGAATCGTTTAAAGTCATATTTTTACTTTCACTTACCTAAATATATAGTAAGGAAAAGTATTGTGATCGTGGAAAGTTCGACTTCCGGTTTTCAACGGAAATACACGTTTTGGGGTCCCCTGAGTCCAAATAACGAAGACTCACGAAATGGTGTGTGTGTGAACAGACTAGCTCAAAAACTATAAACCGTACGAACCTGAAATTGGGTAATTGGTGTATGTTTGTGTCCGCGATGTGATAGAAAAAAATTCTTCGAAATTTGTAAAACGGAAGGGGTACTTTATTTAAAGAATTTTGTCGAAGTTTTACGTGTTTTTTTTTTTTTTTATTTCCTCAATTCGGCTGTTATGATTTTGATCAAACTGGGTACTTGATGTATTTATGTGCCTTCGATGTGACAGCTAAACTTTCATTTTCCTTATTATGAAAATAAAAACTTTTATTTGACAATAGAAAATTTTATTTTAATGGTAAATACGTGATGTTCAAAATTTTTAAAGCATTGAAGGTGTGAAAAAAACATGGAATAAGATAATCTTTTATTAATTATATTTTAGTTTAGAAACATTAGTTCCATAGAAAATTTCTGAAGGCAGTATTAAGTGATATTAGAGTAACATTAATCTTCCTTGATTTAGTGTACTTTAGAAAAAATTGTGGCTTTGAGGAATGCCACTTAACAAATCTCGTAAATTTCTGATCTAACTAAGTTGGTAAGTGAAAGTTGTGTGTTGCGCGCATCGCACCAGTTTTTTACAAAATGCTGGTATAAATAGATATTTTTACATATTACGTCTATTTTATCTAACATTTCATTATTTTTATTGCAAATATATATTTAAAAATGAAAATGCATACCTACTTAATGCTTTCGTGGTATAGTAAACCTAAAAAAAAAAAAATGAATCACGTCTTATGAGGAAGATATTATCTAGCCACTAAAAGAATCAGAACTTTTCGATATTTGTCCGAGATGTGCTGATTCTTTGATATGGGTAGGTGGTCTTTTAGTACAGGTTTTTTGCCGAGCATAAATATCTATTTATAAAATTAGCTATCTAAACTTTAAAAGTTTCTTCTAAAACGTTATAATAATAAAGTTCCAAATAAAGCACTTTGAGGAAAAGTATTTATAACATATTTACGAAGTAACTCTTGATAAAAGTTGAGATATCATTGAAACATTAAAACATATTAGTTGAAAAACTGTTGTTATGAGACCACAACTGTGCCTTTTTTATAAACTTTGAGTTAAAAGAAAGTTCAACGGACAATTTAATGTGGATTTAACTAATTTGATGGGCATCGAATCTTTCAACTTTGCCACTCTTACATCTGTTAATATGGACAGAACTTTCAGCCGGTACAAACTTATTTTTCGATTGAATATGCTGCTCTTTTTTTATAAATTTATGGGGTACCTACAAAAAAAAAACACCTTTTAGAAAATTCTATTATAACTTGGAAGTTTCTACTGAATGTTGGATTCCGTTTATAGAAGAAATCAACCAAACTTCATTATGACACACATTACATCGAATGCAGGCGAATAGTGGAAAGAATAATGAATTTAAAACAAATTATCTTGAATATCTTAATCAAACTTTTACTAAAAAATTATATTAATATAACGTATAGAGTGGTAATAAAAAAACAGAAAGTTGTGTAAATATTTAATGAAGACACTTGTTAATAACGATTTAGCGACAGTTGAATAAAAAGTGTATAATATGCACTTAAGTGATAATTGTAAAAATAATAATGAATGTTGGCATTTATATTTCACGCAATATTTAACTAAAAATGCAATTTATTAATTTTCTTCTTCTTCACTACCTCACTTTTCTTCATTATTTTCTCCTTTACTAGAACCCAACTATCTTTATCGGAAAGGTTCCAATTCTAAGCGAGAACAAGTTTTTCCTTTATCTTCATGTAAATAAGTTAGTGTTGTTGATTCATCCGTATCCTTGAGCTCTTTAGACCGGGGTTTCCATTTACTTGACAGAAATGTGTCCGAAGATCCCAAAAGATAATTCTTATTATTACGGGTAGCAAAGGATCGAGTAGGATTGGATTTTTACGAAAATATTTTCCATGCTGGACATAGTTTACAGTTACGAAATTCTCGGAGACCATTTTTGTCTCTTTTTAATTTAAAAATGCCTATATAAAAGTGAAATTTGCAGTTAAAATTTCTTTTCAGTTTTTGTTTCCACCCCCAACAAATGGGCTTTTTAATAAAGAAAAGGCAGATTACACTTCTCAGAGGAGTCTTCTTTAAAAAAACTTAAATGTTTTCATTGAATTTAAGTATTTCTTAAAAATAAATAAGATACGACTGATAGCTAACTAATGGTTACAGTGTGATCGATCGTTTTTTTAAACTTCAATCCCTCCCAACATCCATTTGCTTCAATATCCTTTTTAAAGATCTTCAGCACTAACACCATAGTATATTCATCTCCCAATTGACAAACCTTTTTGTGTTATTTGTAAACTTTAGGTTACTCGACAGACGTTCGAAATTATCAATAACTAACAAACTTACTATTTACGAAGTACTACATACAACCATGATATACGACCATTATGGACATACGAGATAGAACTATGGGGTTCTGCGAAACCCTCAAACATCCAAAGAATTCAGTCATTCTAGTCCAAGGTATTGAGGAAATAGCAGACACATCATACTATGTGACAATGTGACTTACTACACAAGGACCTGAATATCCCAACAGTCATCGATACAGCCACACAATACTACAAAAACTTCCACCAAAGACTAACTTTTAACACGAACCCTTCAGCACAGACACTAACATCAAAGATAAACCCTTAAGGTGTCTTTACACTCTACGAACCTCACCTTCGAGCCTTGCCGTACCGGCAATAAACGAACAGCCATTTATACTTAACGTGACGTTAAGCAAAGCAATATGGCTGACGCACCCAAAGCTAGCTTATGATAAAGATAAAATCTGTATTATCAATATATTTTATATTAATTGAAAAATAAAAAAATAAGAGACGAATTACAACGTTTCACAAATTACACTAGTATCACAAACAACTCCTGTCACTTAGGAAAAACCCAAATCAAAAGCGACACTAGCGCTACCCCCGAACCCAGGCGAACAGATGAAGTACCTAGAACACCCGATCAATCGACGTGAAGGCTTCACGAAGGTTGTTCGAGGGTGGTGTTCGAGGTAAAGTTCGTAGAGTATAAAGGCACCTTTACAGTATTCCACGGCAACTTTTGAGGCGGTGGCCGAGAGATATCCTAACTTAGTATAAAGTTAGCAATTTATCCAGCTGGAATTTCACCCATTTGCTTATTAATAATTTTCAGATTGCTAATCAAACAAACTGACACATTTTTTTATTAATAATAATGATAATAAAAAATTGTAAACTTTATTTTTTGTAATTTTGTCTAAGCTCGATGAACCACTGTGTGACGGAGCAATACTTGGCGACCATAACTCGCAGATAGGGGACATGACACGACTACATCGCGTACTCTGACTTTCACATACCGAAAGCGTCGGTTGGCGAGAGCATACCGACACCCCACGACGGCCATTCGTTCGCGAGAGCCAATCAGAATGCTCCCATCGCCTCCCCTTCTGTGCCGGTGTCCGTTATATCCGGTAGATATTACAGGGTGGCTATTGTTCCGGTCGAGGGTCGTTGAGGAATGAAAGAGAAGAAAGAAAAAAATGACTTTTATTTGTCGGTGGAATATATCGGTTGTGTGCTGAGTGTCGGATGACATTGAGTTACCCTCCTTCGGCGAGCCATTTAGGGCGTGTACTAGTAAAGCTAGACTAGTAAAGGTGCTGAAAGAAAAAAACGCAATATTTTATTAAGTCTTCTCACATTTTATAATGCAATGGACATTTTTTTTCTTAATAAGTTCCAATAGTAAAAGAAAAATGTGGAGTCACTGAAAGTAAGCAGCGTTCGACAACATGATCAGTATTTTATTTTATTTTTTTATACAAATGAAACATTCTTACCAAATACACATACATACAGTACACTCCAGATTATCCAGGAAAAATGCATAAATAGTTAAAAATTGCTTCTTTTGTGGAACATAATGTTTAAAAAAAAGCCTAAATCGGAAAATTATTTTAAAGTATTTTTTGTTGATTTTAATCTATATAAATAAAAATGAAATTTTGTATGTTTGTTTGTTCTTTATAGAATATCCATACTTTTCTCCTAAATTCTCCAAATTTCGCTCAGTGGTTCTTTCATACCAGGTGCGAACACCTGTCAATATTAAAATTGCATAAGTTCAGCCGATCTTCAGCTGATATGCTTTATTATTATAAAAATCGTAATGATCTCGCTTTACTACGTTTTTTTACGAAATCGACAATTCTTTAGAAGAATGAAATTCCCCCTGTGAAATCGGGATATACACCTATAATCTATGTATATAAAGATGAAATTCTGTTTGTTATTTATAGAAATGCATACAGTTTGTCCTAAATTCTCCAAATTTCGCTCAGTGGTTCTTTCATACCAGGTGCGAACACCTGTCCATATTAAAATTGCTTAACATCAGACAATCTCTGGGTATATTCTTTATTCATATAAAAGCGTAATGATCTCGCTTTACATTGGTTTTTACGAAATCGACCGTTTGAGTAGTAGAAAAATCAGATTACCGGGTGAAACCGGGATATACAGCTAGTTTGTTATAAAGTTGATTTTGATATAACATATTCCAAAAAAGAAATTATTTTGCGTAAACAATATTACTTTTCTGGACTCGTGTAATAAGCTTATGTCACATCTGTGGTGGTGAAGAATTTAGATGACTAGACAACACAGAATTGCGTGAACGGTACCCTGTAAACGTAATCGAACTTACAACCACGCGTCGGTTAAAGTGGGCTTTCAAAATTGTGAGTCTAAGTAGCGAACGAATACCTAAATGACTTTTAGACGTTTATGCAGACTGGAATACGTCCGAGGGGTAGGCCAAGGCGAAGGTGGGAGGATTCTGTGGGGGCTGATCTTGTGGAGTCGGGATTGGACGAGGGACGTGTATAGGGATTGGTGGTGTCGGCATCGGGCCTTCGGGTTCGTTATTCTATTCTCACCTGTGGTGTAGTGGTTAGCATAGCATACAAGTAAAAAATCCTTGGCTATGCCGTCCCTCAGATAGGACGTAAAATGGAGGTCCCGAGCCTGTAAGATTGTTATCTTATCGTTGCTGAAGAAATCATTGCAGTTAGTTTAACTGTCGTGATCAGTGGTACTTTCTATTCTATAGCTATGCTGTTCAAACTTTTAAAGATATTTTCTAATAAGTGAGGATATTTGACTTAAGCCTTGCGCTAAACTTAAGTTTCGAGCCTTATGCAATGTTGAATCTAAAAATAAAATGTTTCGACTGCTTGGCGTACTAGTAACGATACAATCATTTTTTTTTTTTTTTTTTTTTTTCTGTACGAATAGACTACAGATTTCGGCTTATTTGACAAATATAATACAAGGTTATATTTAAATTATCCGTCTACTTTGCATCAAATCAAACAACACGAAGAACAAAATTGTCTGATTGGAATCATTCGTATATGAATGTATATTAATGATCAGAGCTGACATTACCGACCTCGTTTGTTTTGTTTGTAATTTTATATTCAAATAACACTAAAGTAAAGTCTATCTGTGTAGCAGTTTACTCAAGGGCGAATCCAGGGGGGGGGGGGGGGGTTCATACCTCTCATCAATATTTTGGTATTTTTATTTTTTTCTATTTTTAAGCCAATTTTGCAATTATGTAGTTACGATAATTAATAATAGCTTCTTCGGGTAAATCCAATCGTAAATTAAATAAATAAAAATAATTGTGTGGTTAGAGGCTTAAGGGATCTAATTCAATTCAAGTGTGTATCTAATTCCATTTTACGCTGTTTTGAATTTGAGGCAGTTTCTATCACAAAACATTAGCGGATCCGGGTTAGGGCTGTGGGGGGCTGCAACCCCCCTCCTTACGACCGGCTGGATCCGCTCATTCTACAAAATAAAATTTCAGTATTTTAGCTCAGCTCTACAAGTCTAAACTATTTTCTTGGCACATTCATTATCATATTATCAACAAATCTTTCCTCTAGAATTCGTCCTCCGAAGAGGACGAGTGTGAAACTGATTATAATAAACGAGTGCTATGAACTAAACAAAAGCAGTACTTTATTTTCAAAAGCCCTAAGCCGCTCACCATGTCAGTGGCCACGTTTCGCATCCGTAACGTACTGTTGGAAGAATAATAGTTTTGTAAATCCTATTTTTACTTTCACTTACCTATATATGAAATATATAGTAAGTGGAAGTATTGCGATCGTGAAAAAATTCGACTTCCGGTTTTCAACGGAAATACACGTTTTGGGACCCCCTGAGTCGAAATAACCAAGTCCCGCGAAATGGTCTGTGTGTGTGTGTGTGTGTGTCTGTGTGTGTGTGTGTGAACAGACTAGCTCAAAAACTATAAACCGTGCGAACCTGAAATTGGGTATTTAGTGTAGGTATATGCACGCGATGTGACAGCAAAAATTTCATCAAAATTGCTCAAAGGGAGGGGGTACTTTATTTAATAACTTTTTACGTTTTTTTCGATTTTCTCATAAACGGCTCTAACGATTTTGATTAAACTGAGTATTTGATCTATTTATATGCCCGAGATATGACTGTAAAAATTTCATCAAAATTGATTAACCGGAGGGGGTACTTTACTTAATAAATTTTGAATCATTTTCAAGTGTTTTTTTTTATTTACTCAAAAACGGCTCCAACGATTTTGATCAAACTGGGTATATGATGTATGTATATGCCCGAGATACGACTGTAAAAATTTCATCAAAATTGCTCAACGGGAGGGGGTACTTTATTTAATAACTTTTTACGTTTTTTTCGATTTACTCAAAAACGGTTTTAACGATTTTGATCAAACTTGGTATTTGATGTATTTATATGCCCGAGATATGACTGTAAAAATTTCATCAAAATTGATTAACCGGAGGGGGTACTTTACTTAATAAATTTTGAATCATTTTCAAGTGTTTTTTTTTTATTTACTCAAAAACGGCTTTAACGATTTTGATCAAACTGGGTATATGATGTATGTATATGCCCGAGATACGACTGTAAAAATTTCATCAAAATTGATCAACCGGAGGGGGGACTTTACTTAATAAATTTTGTACGAATTTTACGTGTAAATATTTTTTCTTTACTCAAAAACGGCTTTAACGATTTTGAAGAAACTGGGTATTTGATGTATGTATATACCAAATATGTAAAAGCCAACATTTCATCAAAATTGGTTCAACTGAGGGGGCACTTTATTTCATGACTTTTTCCCCAATTTTTACCTTTTTTTTCGATTATCTCAAAAACGGCTTTAACAATTTTTATCAAATTCGTCATGTTTAATGAAAATTAGGTTTTCTTTAATATCAGGTAAGCTTTATCATTATTAAAATGTTCTGAGGGTTTTTTTTTTGGGGGGGGGGGGGGCTTTTTTGTTTGTTTGTTTCTTTCTTATAAAGTACCTTTGTTTTTGTTTACATGGAGCAATTAACTGTCTCTCGTTCCGCCTAAAAATAAGAAATGGCTAAATATGAGATATGATAAAAATAAAGAAAACATTAAGAGGAGAAAAAAAGAAAAATATTCAGTCAACTCATAAAACTCGTTGACCCCACGCATGCGGAGTACGCCTTTAATGACAGACCATTGTTCATAATTAAAGCTGTTCTGTTCATTTCAGAAGTGGCAATTAAGAAAATGCATTAATTTCTAATCTAAGTAAGTTGGTAAGTGAAAGTTGTGTGTTGCGAGCACGCACCAGATTTTTTAAGTTTCGGGACAGAAGGCGCGAGCTAAGCAATTCCGCAACTGAAAAGTAGCAAGCATTACCGGCTTTTAATATAGCGTGTTCAAACGTATTCCCATCTACACTATATCAGCAAAGACTTCAGTTCTAAGACTTCCCATATACTTGGTCTTACAAGTTGAAATAGTTTTGTTGTTCTTTTTGTCAACAAAACATTTATATGGCTTATGTTATTAATAAGAAAATATTTGAAAAACTGTATCTACTCAAAAAATAAAGAAACAGTTTCAGACTAACACTACTTCATGCATACAACAATGTCCTGGCTTTGGACACTAGCTTTATCCTGCCAATCAGGAAATTATAATGTTTTTTCTCTATATGACGTTCGCTGGTAAGAAACTCCATCATTCTAAATTTTAAAAATAATATCTAAAAGGGTGATTCTCATTTTAGGGTCAAGTTTTTAGTCCATTACAAATTTTACATAAATGGTTAAGTCTACCAGGTGTGTAAATATGAAACCGGAATTTTTCAAATAGCAAATAAGAGTTGATTGTGTAAAAATGATACATACTTTTTTATTCGAAGTACTGTCCTTCGCTATCTATGCATTTTTCCCATCATTCAGGCAATTTGTGGATTCCCCGCCAAAATAATGCTTCCTCTTCTGAGTCAAACCAATCACTTAACCAATTTCGTACATTTTCATAAGAAGTGAAGGGCTGCTCAGCTAGTGCGTGTCCCATCGATGCAAATAGGTGGTAATCGGATGGTGCCAAATCTGGTGAATAAGCCGTATGCGGAAGAATTTCCCAACCAAACACCGAATGTGATGGGGCATTGTCATGGAGCAAGATCACTTTGTGTGTCCTTTCTTGATATTTGGGACTTTTTGGCGCAAATCTTTATTCAAATTTATCATCTGTTGTAGGTAGCGTTCCGTATTAACAGTTTCCCCAGGTTTCAGCAGCTCATAGTAGGTAACACCCATCTGATCAAACCAGACACAGAGCATTTTCTTCCTCCCCAAGCGATGCCGATGGTTATCCAGGATTTTTTACGCTTAGGATTCTCGAAGTAAATTCACTTTTCATCACCAGTCACAATTTGATGAAGAAATGACTTTTTTTCTGTACCTTACGAGCAGCATTTGCCGTGAGGTTTTTCGAGCTTCCTGCTACCTGTCATTCAGTTGGTGAGGTACCCATTTTCCGACCTTCTGGATCTTTTCCATGGCTTTCAAACAAATGGAGACGGTGTCACATGTAATAATTGTCTAACAAACGCTTCCGAATCAGCGTTTTCAAAGTATTTTTTTGTGGTTTTCCACGGTCTTCGTTTCTTTTATCGAAATCCATCTTTAAATTTTTTGAACCAATCGAAACATTGAGATTTGCCTAGGGCATGCTCCCCGTAAGCTTCAACAAGCATCCTATGTGATAATGCTCCATTTTTTTTCAGAAGGAAACGGAAAATAAATGCTGTCCGCAAATCTTGATTTGTTGGCACAAAAGTCGACATGTTCAACGCCACTAAAAACACGGTTATAGAATGAAACTGATGTTGGTATCAATTGGATCTCTTTATTACATGTAGGCAAAAGCAGATAACACCACTGACGGATTAGTTAGAAAATTATATTGACTGCTAACTCCTATCATTAGCGAATTCCGGTTTCATATTTACACACCTGGTAACATGATTTTTTTTCCACTGCTATACGGAGGTATATTTCTTCATAATAAAATACTAAAAATGAAAATATTAATGAATAATATGATTTTATAATTACTTAAGCTAATAAAATGTCATTACCAAGTAGTGTACCACTTGTGGTAAACATGTATTTTTTTCTTTTGAAACCTACGTTTAATGATAGTGAAATTTATTTTCAAACATATAGAATAACCGAAGCATTCTGAATTTTTTTTTCTAATTTTTGTTAACAGTAGGTATGTTTAAGTAGTTTCGATAGTTTGTCCCTTCACTTTGACGTCATTACCACTCACAAAACAAAACGAGATAGATAAAGCCTTGAAAAAGGGGAACAGTAGGGAAATTTCGTATGAATATAGTGATCACCATGGAGTTTAAGGAAAACCACCTGTGGATTAACCGACTTCAGTTGGGAGCCGGCCTCCGCGTGTGTGCCTCGTAGGAAAAGTCGCCTAATTTTATTTTTGTCATTACCACGGCGTGTATTAACACGCTTTCTTTTCTTAATTTGACTGTCGTTTGTCTAAGCCAGTTGGCAAAAAAAGATGATCTCAATTAGTTACACAGCGGTTTTGGCCGAATAAAATACGTGGAAATGCCATTACCTAGTTAAAAACTCGTCTCATTCCCCCGCCCGAATTATTAGCTCGGTAATGACATAATTTTGTTCTGAAAATTTCCCATAATCTGAGAATCACCCATATATTATTTAATGGAGACTTTTCCGCAAGTAATTGAAAACAATAAAAAATTGTAAGTCAATTGTGGACAGTTGCACAGAATGATCTGGTTTAATTTTTCCTTAATTTTCTGACCCTTATTCTCCATCTTTGTTTGTTGTTGTCACGGATACTAATTACTTAATTAGTAACTTGTACAGATGATATGTTTTGAACAGAAGATTTATTTATTTTTATTTAATCATAATTTGCTTTCAGGGAAACACCCTATGCAAATAGAGTCTATCGATTATACAAATTGTAGATACACACATTACACATTATATTGTAACACTTTTGTGGGTAACAAATATTTATTTACAGAAATATTCAGTTATCACAATGCCAACGAATTATTACAACTTAAACAATTGAACAGGTTACAAAAATGATAACTTTATCACACACAATCATATGACTTGAGCAACACAGTCAAGACACAGACTTCAACTTACTCATTCAGTCTCTGCCCCTTATATTTATCGTAAATAGTGGGGCCTGGAATCTTCTAGAACAATGTCGGCAATTCCCCGTCAGTCCGGAATGATCTAGACAAAAACAGTTTGTTCCAACCGGTTATTTTGTTCCAACATGCGGTCCGGGAGGTTACGCCATATGTTTTTTTTTATTTGCTTATCGATTTAACGTTACAATATTACACATTACGATACAAACATTATAAATACATTATTAATTATCAATATATAAATGAATATAAAGAAAAATACAAAAATGCAAATGTCTAAAATCTAAAATGAATATAAAGAAAAAATACAAAAATCCAAATGTATAAAATCTAAAATTTAGGTAAAACTCAACATCTAAAAATTAGTCATAAAATTAAAAAAATTAAACATTGAAATCTTTATTAATTACAAAGATTAATTAATAACCAATAAATTAACAATCTATAACTGATGACATGTGCCATGGCTATTGTTATGAGAAATCATCCTACCAAGTCTCTATAGTTTAAAATATTGGTAAAAAAATAAAACAAATTTCGTAAATCTCTTACGCTTTGTGGCTTAAAAATTTTAATTCCATTAACATTTTCCATCCCTTGGTAAAACCTTTCCCTCAGATTGGAATAAATAGGGCAAACAAACGATATATGATATAGTGTTTCATTATTTTTCATATTGCACATTTTGCACTCTTGCTGCGGATTAATAATTACTATTTTATTGTTAACAGAAATTTTTATAATGTATTTCCCTGAAAGTCGGATCTGCATTAACAGCCTAGTATATTTAAAGTTAGCTGGGAGTAGTAAATAATCAGCAATTTGAAATCTATTCGAGAAAAGATTGTGTTTTGAACAGAAGCTATGGAAGTAACTGATAAAATAAAAAATTAAGGATTAAAGTACTTCTGGTACCAATCCATGCCTAGTTCAACTTGGTGATAACCGAATACTTTGCTGGCGATGGGTTATGTCACTGGCACCGGGAGACAAGTGTAGGCCTGGGCACAAAGGGAAGAGAGAGGCGTGCTATAGATACATGAAATATGGCGGCCCCAGGTTCGGGTTGAATGCATCAATAATGAACGATCTTAGCTGCCACCGAAGCCGGCCAATGATATCAATCACCTTCCTCCATCTCTTCTTATTATATTCGTCCTCTTTCTTTCTATCTCTTAGTCGCTAGCTCTCTGGGGGGCTGTGGTCCATATTGCGTACTACCGTCTAATATTTAGTCACCCGTTGTAGTACGTGGGCCAGAGCTATTAAATTGTATTAGGTGTATACTTAATAATAATAATACTTTATTGTTAGCTATATACAAAATTTGCATAAGGATTAAATAAATAAAGTATACATGGCAATGGCAATAGCCGTCTGCCAGAGTTCACTGAAAGTTCAAAGTGTACAAGCTCAGGTAAACAATAATAAAATACAACTATGCAATTACAATAAAAAAAATAAAACGTAGAAATTAATTAACTTATCAGTTACTTATAACATATTAAATAACCTAAAAGATAGAAAGAAAGTCATTAAAGAGGGTTAATTATACTCTGAGGAACAATAAATACAAAAAGACAATAGAGAAAAAAAATAAAACTTAAATTCAATATACTAGAGTAAGGATAAAGTAAAGATTAGAACTTAACACTCCAAGCCTGACGAGCAAAACGGATCAATGGACGAGGATGAGAAAGACCAGTTAAAAAAGAAATTATCTCGTCCCTGGTGAGACTGCGCTTGTTAAAATAAAGTAAACGAAACTCTGCCAATAGAGGACACTCTCCCAAGAAGTGATACAAATCTTCACGAGAACTACAATGACATAGAGAACATCTTGACTGATCGGGATCATTTTGAAACCAAGGACGATAATTCTAATAAAGAAGCCCCCCCCCCTCAATTTAAGCAGCCATTTCACCTCCAAAAAAAAAGGTGTATACTTCCTAAATTTTATTATGAATAATTTCTACATACCAACGAACATACACAACTTTTTATCTATATTTTTTATTTTGACTGCTTTTAAATCTGAAAATAACCAATACTTTGCAAACATGCATTTATTTCAAATTTCACGAATAATCAGAAGCCAGTGTCTGTAACCCAACTATTACTATGAGAGCATTATTACTTATTAATTATTAAATTTCAAGAAACTAGTTTATGTCAATATAAGTGAGGTTTAGATAATGTGCGATCTGCGACTAATTAATTATTATTTATCATATTTATATCCTTTATTTATCAGATTTATACAATAATAAAAAATAAAAAAATGTTATATTATTTTTTCTGTGAACAAAATACTGGCTGTTAAATAGGCTCGATTATACATTCAAAGTAATATCCTAAACCCGCTGTAATTATATGATGTATGCGAACTGAACAAAGTGGCAGAGGACTGGATGCGCCCGAGTCACTGGCGCCTTTTCGCCGTTTAGGTCCGTTTTCTATGAACCTCGTTGATATATTTTGAAATTTGACCAGTGATTGTTAAAGAAGAATAATTGCTCCAGATGTTTTATATCAGGGCGTTTTTCGTTAAAGATGGTCGTTTAATTACAAATTAACTTGGAATTTTAACTTTTACGTTGGTGACTTGAAAAAATGACTTTAAAGGTATTTTATGTTGTTTAGACTAATTATTTTTGTACGATTGTTTATTTATTCTGAATCTAGAACTATCTAGCTTTAATAAAAGACCTGTTATGACTAAATAAAACATAATGGTGAATGTAAGTAATAAAAAAACTAACTAAAATCGAATTCGTCATTCCGCCATGTTTTGAACGCCATTTAGGGTTAGTGCGGCCACTTTTTTTTCTGGGAACATTGGCTTTTTCTTAATCTTTTATCACGAGAAACACAATGATATGCAATTTATAGGGATGTGGGGGGGCGGGGGGGGGGGGGAACAGTAGGGCGGTCTCGCCCACCGTGTATTGTCAATGGGGACGCGAAATCCACAACTAAACATCAATGATGATACAACGATACATTTTTTTCCAAATTCCCAATTTTTATGATTTGTAATTACGAAACAGTGCAGTGTATTATAACATAGTTTCGACCTATACATACAGCACCAACATTATAAATGGTTCAAAAATGGACAACATCAAAGCACGTAGAGGAGCCTCGTTCATATAAAATTCGCATAAAGGTGGTAAAATTACGTTTCTTCGTAGAAAGATATTCCTTTATTTAATGAAAGTCTTCATAAAATTTCCAACTTAGAAGCGTGCTACAGATACATGAAATAAGGCGGCCCCACGTTCGGGTTGAATCAGTCAATAATGAACGATTACCATACTTTCTAGATAACGAAGAGGTTAAAAATAATGTTTTTTGGATGAAAGAACTGGCATTTGTACTATCAATTAAATTTAGGGATCTTAAACAAATATTTCTATGACCAAATATATTAAAATATTGTAATATTAAAAAGGCGAAACATCCCAACAAAAATAATTTTGTATAATTATTTAAATTAAGATTTTGGGACTCACTACCTAAATGATGATAAAATTAGTTTTAATGGAGTTAAGTTGATTTTTAAAGCTTGGTGTTCGATGATATATTTAAATTCGAAAAGGTTTTAAATAAAAACACAAAACTTAAAGTAATTGTATTCTTAACGATCAATAATTAAATGTTAAGAATACAGTTTCGAAGAGTGAACGTTATGTTTCATGATTCAGCCGAATCTTCCATAATTTACACCAGTCGTTTACTTTTTGTAGATGTTGTTGTAAAGTTAGTGAGGCATGGATAGGATCCTGATGTTTAGTGAGAACTGTTGTATCTTCAGCATTAGTAGCGGTCAGTGTATCATTGCTTACGGATATGTCGTGTGTGTATATAATGTAGAGAAGAGGAGCCATTATTGAACCTTGAGGTACTCCCGGTAGGACTGGACAAATTGTTGAAATTCCTGATCCCTGTCGAACGGAGAAAAATCTGTCGAAAAGATGTGATTGAAGGTTGACATGGGGCCCGCATGTTAAGATAAAATGACAAACCCTTAACAAACGACTCAACCTACTTTACTCCCCTTTTTCTAAAACTTCAAAACTAGGACTACGACAAAAATTAAATACATATTTGTACTTACTGAAAAGAATATGGACTTACTCATCACAGATATACGGAACAGCCAAAAAGAAAGAATTCAGACCTTTCAATCAAAAATATTAAAACTCATAGTAAAAGAGCCATGGTACGTGACCAACAATACCCTACATACTGACTTACAAATGCAAACAGTAGACCAACATACAAAGACACTTTACAAACGTTTCCATTCACACTTACACGGTCATTTCAACAACTGATTAAAGGCATAGCAACAGCTGATATGCCCATACCTAGGAGATTAAAAAGGCGCTGGGTGAGAGATATTCGTTAAAAATCTAGATTACCTAAAATAAGCTAGACAAAAGGTACTGCTGGGTGCCAACCTTCCCCAAACATTGGGTTGGTAAAAAAACAAAAAAAAACGATAAATTTATGATTCTCTTGGGCGAGGACAGTTTGTTGGCAACATGATTACACTGGGGCAAGTAATATTGGCGGAGATGGTTACACATCTGGCAACTCAGCAGAAAATGTTTTTAATTTTCTTACTTATTTAAGTTGCGGGTTGAGGGGATGTATTATGACGAATATTGTAAATTTAAATGAGTATAAATTACTTGTAATTAATTGCGTGTAGATTTTTATTAGAGATTTAGATGTAAAGATATTTTGTTATCGATGAGTAATCCTAATAACTAGATGAAGAGAAGATATTGATAATGAATACACGAAGGGGGAAGCCATTATATCGGAACAGAGCTGTTAGCGAGAAGTATATACTGTAAGTATTATATATCCGTAGCCTATAAACAGATAACTTGAAATATATGATGTCTTTAAGATTTACATGTGCTACACAAATTAGCGGGAGCGTGTAGACATGAAAATAACAGTGTCACTCCTCGACGAAAATTTACATAACCTGTACACACGATAAATTCTCTTGGCCTTTTTGCTATATTCACGCACCGCACGAATCTTTAACGCCCCGGCTACAAGCTTTGCGAGACCTACTTTTTCATTTTTTTTTTTCGATATATTTATTATTTTCAACATCTGGTCAATACTCGTTCTCCAAGAGTGTTCGGTAGTCTTGTTCTTTGACTATTCTTCCTCTTAGCAAAGATTATCATGTGAAAAAACAAGGTCATCGTTTTGCCTGAGTCGTTTCCGGAAGGAACGGGGATAGACATAGTTGATGTGATAGAGATAATTGGTAATTTTAAAAGACCATTAATTGAAAGGGAGGCTATGCTTGATGCAACCACATAATTACATGTGGCATAACATCTAGAAGAAAAAAAACATTTATTATACTAGCCTTGTGCCTTGTAACAAGCAACCTTAAAGGACTGCCCCATCAAATAAAAGTGGATATCATATTTATTAATAATAATAAGTAATTTTCGTGTAAAGCTGGTAGTTCTAGTAATAAAATTAATTCATACAATCATTGTAATGGCAGCTGATATTTTCAAGACAGCTTAGTTTCTTTGTCATATTATTTATTTATTTTTCAAAACATTCAGGCATCGCATTGAAAACTTGGAACAATTAAGCACAACGGATGTAATAAAAAAAAAGAGAAAATTAAAAAAAAAAACAAATCATGACACTCTGATCCCAATGTTATTTGCATAAAACTAGCATTTTGGAATAATAAAATGTCAACTACTAATATTTACCTGGATAAGTATAGTCACTTTCTTTAAAATGAAGACTACATATAGTCATATGTTTCGAAACAGGCTTATCTATCCTTAATTTTACAATTGACTCTTTAAGAAGCTTTTTATTTTTTGGAAATAAATGGAATGACACGCCTTTTGATTTTCTAATTGAACACTGAAGGACCGAGCAATGCCTTTTGCTCAATCGGGTTTTAATTACGGAAAAATAAGTTAAAAACGACAAAAAATTCTATGAATCCCAGGTAATGGCCCGGCTTCTATCCCCGTTTCTCTAGTTCCTGTAAAGAAGCAGCACCATCGCTTGCGCCCGCCTATAGTCACAATAGTATTAATAATTCCGTTCGTGTAAGGAGCACGTTACCATATTCTTTAATGGAGTGAATGATATTGTTAACGTAGAAGGTTACTTTTTAGTAACAGTTAGTGCCAGTGGTAGACTGTACAGCCCCAATGGCGGGCTATTTGTGATCAAAGACTTTTTCAAAATTCGCTGTTTAAGGAAATATGGTAAGATTGAGAATCCGATTGAAACCTCACATGTGATTATCCAAAAAACAAAAAGAATAATAATAATAAAAAAAAAGATTTATTATGATTTTAACCACCTCATGCCGAAGTCAGGGGCGGATTCAGCACGAAATTTGGAGAGGGGGGGCCTCACATCCCTGCCTCATAATCACGTGGCTAACAGCACCGGTTTTGTATGGTTATTACCTTGTATTAAGGAGTAGGATTTAAACAACATAAAGGGTAGGGCATACTACGTAATTGCTTTAGGGATCACCTTTGGTGTAGTGCTTAGCATGGCAACCTGCAATACAAAAGGTGGCGAGTTCGCATCCTGCGGTGGCCCTAGGGTTTTTTAAAGGACGTAAAAAATCCCTAGCCCTGAGGTCCCTCGGATAGGACGTAAAATGGAGGTCCTGAGCCTTTACGATGTCAGATACTCGTTAAATATCCCCATCCTAATTATAACTGGATATTCAAAATTTAGAACTCCCACTATAGAATCGTCCGATTAGCCTTAGTAGCATATATAGTTAAACAAACATCCTAATTGCATTCGGTCGGAAATATTTGGTCGAGCCGCCATTGGCCGACGTGCAATATAAATAGATTTAATTTTATCTTTACATGAATTATGACATTCAATAATAAACGGCGAAATCCTCCTCCCTAATACAATTTTTTCAGTTTGAAGGCATATACCTACCTCAAATACCGAATTTCAGTTTCGTGCGGCTTATGGTTTTTGAGCTAGTCTGTTCACACACACAAACAAATTCGAGAGACATCGTTATATGGACTTATGGGACCCCATAACATCTATTTCCTTTGAAAACCGGAAGTCGAAATTTTTCACGATCACAATAGCTTCCTTTACTATATAACTATGCACACCACGTTGCTGTGGCTGAGTTGCTATAATGCTTTAAATCAGTTTTATCCCATTCTGTTAATACAGCCAAATCAAAATTCACTGATAAAGATAAAAACGTTTCAGCTAATCTAAAAACCAACGGTTTTTAAAATAGAACTTTATTTTAACCTAATTTAAAATAGTTTGGTAAAGAATTTAGATGGGTTAAACTTTTTATTTTTACATCTCATATTTGACATAGTATGTTAATAAATGACGAATGTAAAAGGAACTAATAAAGAATATAATTGGAACAGAGTTTAGTACAATCAAAATAGGCAGCAAAAATTTACCAAATTAATCTTTTGCTATAATAGATATTAATTAAATTCGGAATATAACACATGATGATGTGACATTCGATGTTTTCACCACAGGTTAAAAGGCGACACATAATTTGCCATGTGAAAAACACGGATTTTCTAGGCCAAACCGGAAAAAATAGATATGCTTACCCACCCTAATTATCGAAAGAAAATTAAGTGTTTTGTCAATAAATCCATCTGTTTGAAATTTATAGAACGTACAAAAATAATCAAACTCTTTAATGTGCAAAAAAATATATATTGAGGATAATAATCGAGATAAAAAGTATTTTATCTTTTAAGTTGGACAAATCTACACACAATGAGCCAAATTTGATCAAAATCGGTTGTGTAATTTCATATTTTACCTCATAAAAACATGGGGACACAAAATTTGTATATATATAAAGATATCATATTTATAAGATAAATTAAAAAATGAAAATCTATTTATAATCTTTATTTATAAGCTTGACTTACCTTACCACCAACGACAGGCAATGGAGAGTACCCTACACAGTTCGGATGCCTGAAGCTCAAATCCATACCGAAACCGAATTGGCCTGGTAAATGACAACCGGAGCCTGTACAGCTGTTTATAGATCAAATAACAGTCAAAATAAGCTACATTGGCTGTCGTAATAGCGCTGCGGTTTGTTCAAGTGTCGACGGCTATTGTACGAACGATCAAACAAGTTCTGTGCCTATGTTTGTGTGTTTGCTCAGGATCCAAATAGGTAATTTACGTTGATCTACCAGCAACGTACTGAGGCTACGCTATTTACGTTACAGCTACAATGCGTTTAGGTAGTACGTAACATTACACGAGAGAGAGTTCCATCGATAACATCCAATAACTATAAACGTTTTCTAGAATTATCAGGAGCCAAATGCATACAAAATATCAATAGTTTAAATAAAGATAAGCAGTGATAACGCAAAAAAAAACTCTAAACAAACGACTAAAGCTAGTTTACCCACTTTTTGCTGGGGGTCACCTGTGGTGTTGTGGTTAGCATGGCAACCTACAATACTAAAGGTCGCGTGTTCGATTCCAGCGGTGGCCCTAGGATTTTTTAATGAGAGTAAAAAATCCTTAGCTATGCCGTCCCTCGGATAGGACGTAAAATGGAGGTCCCGAGCCTGTACAATGTCAGGTACTCGTCAATGATCCCTATCCTAATTATACCTGGCTAGGCAAAATTTAGGACTCCCACTGTAGCATCGTCCGATTAGCCTTAGTAGCATAAAAATGGACGTTAAACAAACAAACAAACAAACCCACTTTTTTCTAAATCCTCAAAATTAAGACTGAGACAAAAACTAAATACTTACTTAAAACTATATATGGATATACTGTTCATAGATTTACAGAATTGCTAAAAAAAATACATTTACAGAAACTCCAGACCTTTCAGTCAAAATTATTACGACTTATTTCAAAAGCACCTAGGTACGTGACTAATCAAACCTTACATACTGAATTCCACATGCCAACAGTCGACCAACACATCAAGATTCTTTACAAACTTTTCCACACTAACCTACACGGACATATAAACCTACTAATAAGAGATATGTCCACAGATGAAATGCCCATGAATGTGAGGAGGAGATTAAAAAGGCGTTGGATGAGAGATCTCCTTCTTTAACCGACCTGAATAACTGAATGAAGCCAGACAAGAGGTACTGTTGGATGCCATCCTTCCCCATGCCTCACATGTCATAATTTGCAATCGTACACGGCTATCACATCTGCTGATTGTCTATATATTGTTGACTGGCGCGGATATATGAATGAAGTAGAAACAAAAAAAAAAGTGTCATTTTCTTTAGTTGTCCCTTTCTGGGTAAGGGAGTGGGTGGAAGTAATGCGGAGTTGTTTAAAGACCACAGTCAAAACTGGACTTGAACTCAGGATCTTTAGGATATCATTTGTTGTCAGAAGGGTAAACCGGACAGTTATTGACACCCTTAAGACAACATTTCTGTGGTGAAATCAAAAAAAAAATTTTAAGAAGGGATCAAATTGAAACTTCCTATAGTTTCTCTTTATCTATCCTTATAAAGACTCAAGAGGTTTTTGTGGGTCAAAAGCTCAATAGTTTTACCGTATGGCAATATTTATTGAAAGATCTCTTTCTATATTTATTGGAAACTAGAAAGGGAGGAAAAAGGAACCCTTGCGCCCCCAGATGTGTTACGCAATCGGAAACTACACTTTCCAATGTGTCACCAGTTTTAAGTATCTCGGTGCACAGGTTAATGTAGCATTGAAGGAGGAAGAGGAGAGCATCGTCTCAGCTAATAAAGTTTTTTTCTCCATAGCTCACCTTATGGGAAGCTGACTGATCAGCCGCACAAGCCGAGGCCATATAAGACCCTTGTGAGACCAGTCGCTACACGGAAGTGAGACATGGGTAGTAATGAAGTCAACAGCCACTTGGATCGACACCTTTGAACGCAAAAATTATTGAGGCGTATTCTAGGACCTGTGAAAGAAGATGGGGTAAACCGGCTTAGAAAAAATAGAGAAGTATATTCCCTCTGCGGTGACATGAAGCTGTCGGACTATGTAAGAATACAACGCCTAAAGTGGTTGGGTCACCTCCATAGAATGGGTGATAGCAGAACCGTCAAGGTGTTGTATCAGGGCTACCCAGAAGGAGTGAGAGCTCGAGGGAGACCACTAAGCAGATGGAGGGACAGTGTCTCAGGTGACCTCCGAAATTTTAAAGTGTCTCTAAGACTTGCTGCAGACCGACAGGAGTCGGCAAGGGCGATTGAGCAGGCCAGGGACTGCCTAGTGCGTCCGTCGTACCTATGAAGAAGAAGGATATTTATTGTAAAAACTAGTTATTGACACCATGTGGATTTAATTGTAAAATCTTCCCTATCGTTAGTTTGCTAAACACTTACTTCATAGATGACTTAAAGGACCCTTCGAACATTAGGTTTATATATATCTCGAAATAAAATAGGACTTGTTTACTTATTTCTTTAACTGTTCTAAGTGTCAATAACCGTCTGGTTTACGCTAGGTAATGTTAAATTGGAGGAATTTAACATTACCAACAAACCAATTACTCCACTTAAATAATCTAACGCTTCAACTTAGGCAATATACCCATATACCGCTAACTAAATACCTACATAGCAGCTCTCCACTTCATAAACTGATTGGACAGTGCGAAAAATTCTCAGACAATATTGAACATTGGGGGGGGGGATCCAGCACGAAATTGGGGGGAGGGGTCCGGACCCACCTGTCTCATAACCACGTAGCTGACAATACCATTATTAACTTGTTTTAAGAAGGATTGCTGGGTTTTAGGTTTAGGGCATAGTAACTACCTAATCGCATTATTCGTTTAAAAATACAAAAAAAATAGATAAGCCAAAATGTTTGAGGGGGTTTATGTTTCCGTCCCCCCCCCCTGGATCCTCCAATGGTTGCAAACGTGTTCTTGCCGACGTGCGAAATATAAGATGATTATTAAAGGGCGAGTGAAAAGTTTTAAAAAGAAAAGTTTAATTATAATCGTATAAGTAGTGGTGTGATAGTCTAATAGTTGTGTGTATCATTGATTTGAATAAAAAGAATCATGGAAAAATACATTTAGACATCTTTCTAATTCGATAATTTGAACCGATATTGAGAAATATCGAACTGTAGTGAATTCTACGAAATATTTTTCATCCGCAAACGTTTTACAATGATGATCATCAGTTACAGTACTCCAGATGGCCTAGGGGGAGGTGGAATTTACCACCATACAGCACCAGAGGACGACTATACGATCCGAGGTGGCATTGCGTAGGTGCTTGCTTGATCTATGGCAACCGCCGCCATTACAATGCCATGTGAATCTTACCGCCTCCTATACCATCATCTCCCTGCGACATATGTTTTCCTGAGCTAATCGCGTTAATCGTGAATGATTGGTTATGTTCAACTTTGAAAAATGCCATAACAATAGAGTAATAATATTGAGGTTTTTATTACATTATTTCACATTGCGCACTATTTTCATTAGTTGTTTCCAATAATGTAAGCAAGTACAAGAATTTTAATTTGTTTTAATCATATTAAAATACTAGCATCATTGGTATTGGTCTGGAAGATGTGGTTAGGTTGAAAACCTCCGGTCCGATGCCTTCTTTCTAAACAAACTATTTGTAGTACTGGTTGTTACTTCCTTCCATCGATTTATTATCAATCTTTATAAATGAGGAGGTGAGTTGCAAAACTTGTTTGCTCCATTTTTTTGAAAATTGAGATGGGCGTGAATTCTGAAAGATATTTTAACGCTCATATCAGATTGAAGCAAAACTTAATATTTCTTATGGATTTTTACTATACATAATAGCGGTTTGTTGCAGAACTGATTCGTTCCATAGGTCATTGTGTTTCAAAATCGGTTCGTTACTCTTTGTGAAGCAAACTCTTTGGTATCTCTAATAACTTCTCACTTTGCACCCATCCCATTCGTTCACTTCAGCAGTTTCTGTCACACTTTATGAACAAAATATCGAAAGCTTCTTAAACTCGCTTATTTTATTTCAGTTCTTACTCGATTCTTCTTACCTAGCTATATTAATAATTGATTTTTCAATGGCTCCAACTAGCTGAAAGACGTTGATAATCTGCTGAAAAGGTATTTTGGTGACGAGTGGAAGGCCAATGATTCATTTAAGTATTACACACGAGTTCTCAATATATCTGCCACAGACGAGGGAAACAACGAACACAGGATGATGAAGTCGCTATTGTTGAAGAAGACGATAGCCTTAGGATTTAGTCTTTTTGTAACTTTTTTGTAGTCAGATATTTTATATCAGTACGCTGATATTTTTGAAAAATTCGTAAAAAAAAAATGTTTTAAGTCAGTGGGTGATATTATTTTGTAAAATGGTACCGAATTCATTTATAAAATGGTTAATAAACCTAAATAAATATTACTTATTAAGAAGATCAACTTACGCTGTGTGAATTACAACTCGTTCTTACCAATGTGGTGAGCAGCAAAAGTCTCTCCTTTAAACATTTTGATGCACAACTTTCTCAAAGTTTACTTTATTGTTACTTTATTTGTGTACCTACACCTTTCGAAGGCAAAAAAATCATCTTTATCTGGCCACTCTAGAAGACGTGGTAAGTTTTTTGAGTTTCCTGAAAAATGTGTTCAGGTGGAACCAACGAGTTTTGCATCTCACCTCTTCGTGTATATGAAAATCAGGGAACTCGTTCTCCGTGAGCACTTAGAGCATAGTTTCTTTCTTCGTTCTTATATGAGTAGCTTAGACTTTAGTGCCTAAAAGGCGGTGCAATTCAAAACGACATGCTCAGCCGTCTCCTATATTCCGCATATAGGGCACCGAGATTACTTATTATCATTTCAAAAGCCATGCAGTATAGCGCGGAAGGCCCCATATGTGGTAAGGAATAGAGAAATCCAATTGTATGGGAGGACCAACTTTGCTTCCAAATAAGCCCGCACGTTAGGGAAGTGAATATGGTATGAGAATGGTGTATTAGGGTCTGGCCACACATGTCCGCACCGGATCCGCACCGTAGCAATAATACAGGTTATGTTCAGAATATTTTTAATTTAACTTACTTATTACCTTTAGTTATGCCTAAAGTGGCCTGTGTCTGACATGTGTGGCTTGAACTTTAGGCATAACTAAAGGTAATATGTAAGTTAAATTAAAAATATTCTGAACATAACCTGTATTATTGCTACGGTGCGGATTCGGTGCGGACATGTGTGGCCAGACCTTTATGAGTACATATGGAGGCAAAAATGGTGCAGATTTGAAAAGGGATTAATGTATGATGGATTATAAATATAGTAAATAAACTATACTAATCCCTCTTCAACTCTGCACCATTTTTGCCTCCATATGTACTCATAGTACAGTAGCGGATCCAGGGGATCCCCCCCCCCCTGAAAGGTAAGGACACTCATAAAGTATTACTATTTCTATATAAAATGGGCTATATTAAGTCATTTTTCAATTCCACTAATTGAAAATGAATTGTATTTAAACACTTACAGTAATTTACAACGTCATTCTGTACCAATACGTATTTTAAATTAGGGCTTTCATTACTCATGAAATGTAAAAAAAAAAAGTGCGCCCCCCCTCAGAAAATTTCTGGATCCGCCACTGTCATAGTACACCATTCTCATCCATATCCACTTATTTATGTATCTTACCCCATCTTATCACACTACCTATACTATCAGTCTCAATAGCCATATTACATCCTGTACATATATGTTTATATACCTGTATACATATATCCTGTACATATAATGTCAGATAAATTATATGTTTGACTCAAAGTTTGCAGTCATTTATATTTTATCTAGTCAGTTCCATTGGCGGATCCTGGGGGGGGGGGGCTGTGGGGCTGCAGCCCCTCCCTTTGGAAAATTTTTCGTCATTTAAAGATAGAATTTGACTTTCCTTATTTGAAGGAAGCAAGTTAAAGAACAAATATGGTGCAGAACAAGTAGAACTTTAGTTGTGGGAAAGGAACATAAAGATAAAAAAAGTGATTAGCAGATCCAAATGAAGGGCTGTGCGGCTGCAGCCCCCCCTTTAGGACTACAGCCCCCCCTTTACGATCGGCTGGATCGCCCATGGTCAGTTCATATTCTTTCTATGTTATCTAGCAGTTCATATTCTTTGTCCTATATTATCATAATTTTTTGTCTGTGTCATGTCTATTTAGCCCTGACGAAGACCTGCATAGTTGGGTCGAAACGTCGGCTACAATAAAATAGTTTTACTCTATTTTGTAGTTTATGAACCGCCTCCCCGGACTATTTTCATCCTTATTCTATATCCGATCAACTATCATTTATCCAATTAAAAGGATAGTGTTATCGCTACTGAGTCACAGCAACGCGTGCCTTTATAAAATTACAGTTTAATAATGTTAAATACTTCTTCTGGATATAAAATGTTACAGAAAAATTTTAATTCACGTTTACATTAATTTCGAATGATTATCTGACTACTATTTTTTTCAAAGTTTTATTCAACAATTTAGAAAAAAACAGTTTTGAGGAATATTAAACGGCTCCAAGAGCCCCCCACCCCTAGGGTCAATACATATAGTAAATGAATAAACCTTTATTTAATTGGTGTATTTTGTTTCTTATATTTTCTAAGGGGGGGGGGGGGAATAAGCCCCCCTGCGTACGCCCATGTTTCTTTAGGAGATTTCCTTAATAACCACCTGACTTGGATGCTTCCTCTTGGAGGATTCCAGAGCCTGTGCGGCATCCACTCTTCCTCGGTGACAAAGACTCTCTCAGACGGGTCCATAATGTCCTGTCTCCTCGAGTCCTTTGTCGACCGAACTCTCGTCTTATGAATATTGAAGGGAGGCTCAGTTGTCGCTTAGATAAATATTAATGTATCATCTCCGTTTCAGTATTTTTGCTATTCCTTAAGTTTCTTTTTTCGGGTTATTTGAATTTTAGAAATATTCAAAAGTTCTCAGGGTTATTTTTTTTTTAAGTTAAAAAAACAACTGAGAACTTTACGCATATTTGTAATTTAAACGCTTTTTAAATTATTCATTCAAGGAGTTACACTGTTAGGGTGCTAGAGCTCTACTAGCGTGTTTGAGAGTCGCTGTCCCTTATGTAAGATACAAAACTTCCACACCCATATCTTCTGGATTTTATTAAAATTTTATTGTATAAAGAAATTAGTTAGTCGGACAACGAGAACAAATCAGATCTGTCCCTTAAATGTAAGTATTCAGTTTTATTTTATTCACCTGTTACATTAAATAACAGTTGAATTCGGGGGGGGGGGGGGGGGTCACTTATGGTGTAGTGGTAATCATAGCAATCTACAATGCTAAAAGTCGCGGTTTCCCGTCCCGTGGTGGCCCTAGGATGTTGTCAAAAAATCCTTGTTTGTGCCGTACCTAGAATAGGACGTAAAATGAAGATCCCGAACCTGTACAATGTCAGGTACTCGTTCCATATCCTGGATAGGCAACATTAAGGACTCCCACTGTAGCATCGACCGATTAGCCTTAGTGACATAAAGTGGCGTTAAACAGACAACAACAATAGTTGAATGCAGGTCTATATTTGAATACAACTGATATAAGGTAGTAAAACTTAATAAAAGTTAAAAGTAAAAGTCACTTAATAAAAGTTATTTTTTTAAGATTGCTAATCTCTCCTTTTCCATTTATTTTTATTTTGATAAAAGGAAAGGTACCGAAATTGGGAAAGTGGGTCCCTCATTAATTAAGCCCCTGCAATTTGCAACAGCGGGTGATCACTTGCTTTTCTCTCCTCTCCCGTTTAAATCAAGAACCTTTTCTAAACAGGATAGTAACTGGAGATGAAAAGTGGGCTTTCTATCGGAATGTTAGACGGTCGCGGCAGTGGTTAGGACCTGGAGAAACACAGAAGCGAGAGAAGGACTTCATCAGAAAAAAGTGATGATGTCTGTTTGGTGGGATATGGAAGGAATCCTTCATCATGAATTCCTTGATCTTAACCAAACTATCACTAAAGATCTGCACTGAGATCAGCTAGACCGATTGAAGTGACCAAATGGAATGGAGAAACGTCCATCACTTATCAATAGACGCGGAATTTTATTCCATCATGACAATGCGAGGACTCATGCTGCAAGAACATGAATTCAGTAGATGAGGTGTTACCTTTCTTTAATTCAAAACCAAAGGAATTATTCAGAAAAGGCATTCATAAAATGGTAAATACATTTTAGATGGCAGCATAGGGCTTCAGTGGAAGCCTTGAAGTCCCGAAAAAAAAAGAAGATAATAATACATTTTAGATTTAACGTGCTTCGCTGATTTTATCATATATCTTATAGCCCGTCATTAAAACATACATTACTTATGGGATGTCCTGATAAGTAAAAGTAAAAAAAAAATTTAATTAAATTTTTTTGTAAAAGGATATAGTTGACTTATCTTTATAAGCAAGATGTAAGAGATAGATAATCAAAAAATTTCAAATAAGAAGGATTATGAATGCACTATTATAAATTTTATTAGTTTTTTTTTTTAAAAAAAGAACAAAGAAAAATAAATCACGAAATAATCGATTTATCGTTTCCGCAACGCTGGTAATAATATAATATTTTGAAAATATCTATGTTAGACGTGCTATCTAATTAATTGTGACAATCTCTTGGACACCACGCAACCAAAATATTAACGCCCTCAGAAGAAATAAACAAAACAAAAAACGTTTCATTTTCGGATTTAACACATGTCGTCGACGTTTCGCGTGTGGGACAACAATAGATATAAACTACAAAGACTATTACAAAGAACAAAAATATTAACAATGAGGGTGATAAATATCTCGGAGGCAGCGGACAGTTCGGTGGTTGCCAGCAGAGAGCGTGCCCTCGCCAGTTGTTGGGAATTATATCTCATGCAAATCCTCTTCGAATTAACATAACTGGATCTACAATCCGCCATTCTTCACATCTTCTCGTTATTTATTATTCCTCTTTGCTCACCCCATCCTCTGCTTTCCACTATCACTCTCTGGTTATGAAAGGATTTCCGATTATTTGAATGATACTTCTTGTGAATTTCTTTTGTTGTAGCTCTTTGTTCATGAAGGCTGTCTAACCTCTTTGGGCTCTAGGCCAGATAACAATCGATGTTTGGTGTGTGCTGCAAGGCAATGTAAATAATTAAGTTGTTAGTTAATGATGTAGTAATTATTAATTTTCCTATCAGTTTTTTGTATAATTTTTTTTTTGGGTCTGTTTGCGGATCCACATCCAGTTACTTTCACAACGCGACATCCAGTTACTTTTAGTAAACAGTTACTTTCCACAATCTGTAGTGGTTATAAACAGTGATAACAAACATTAATTTGTAATTTCGGTTATAATAAAAATGGGTCTTTTGAAATTAGCTCAAGAAATTTCTGACAAAAATAAGGATTTCAGTTTTTGCAAGAAAATGAAATATTACATAGGACAAGGGTGTGTTCTAATGGACATGAAATGAAATTATAATTTAAAAAAAAATTAAAGATATAAATAAATGTTCATAGTTGAAATATATTCTTGTTATTCTCATCTAGTCCATTATTTGAAAATACAGGCTATTTACAGGTTATAAATATGGTTATCAAAATAAGGGTAAAGGTACTGAAGAGCCACGGTTCATAGATACCTAGACACACACACAGACCATTTCGCGGGACTTGGTTATTTGGACACAGGTGACCCCAAAACGTGTATTTCCGTTGAAAGCCGGAAGTCGAAATTTTTCACGTTCGCAATACTTTCCTTACTATATATTTCATATATAGGTAAGTGAAAGTAATAAGCAAATGAATGTGAAAAAATATGTGAATTTGAGGAATGGCATACATATTTTTCATTAGTAAGTTGGTATTTGAAAGTTGGGTGTCGCGCGCATCGCACCAGATTTTTATTATTGTTATTATCCTTGGCGGTACCTCGGTCGAACTCGATGTCCTTCCCCCCTCTAGCTCCGAAGTTCCTCTCTTTCCGACCGCCTCGGTGTCAGTACATGCCCTGCATCCTTAAGCAGCTGTGCCACTCATGTGTAAATTCATATCTTGAGGTACTTCGGTCAGCCAGTAGCCTTCGGGGAAAAACACCATCTTTCATTTCAATACCCATCTTCCTTTTTGAAGCATGTTTTAAATCGCCGATCTAGACATCTTTACTTTCCTATAATAAAGCTCAGCCCTATCTGAACCAGGGATGTAAAAAGTCAGCCGGTAAAATTAAAAAACATGTTTAAATCGTTTTCCTCCGATCGCAATACTTTCTCTTACTATATATTTCATACACAGGTAACTGAAAGTAAAAACCAATAGGTTCAGAGAAAAAATTAAAAATAGAGAACAACGGATTGTATCGATTTTTTTTGTTGACAGCTCTGTATTTTTCAATATGTTTGACATTGAAATGTACACATCTTTTTCAAATTACCCATGTCAATCAATAGGAACGTCTATATTTGCTTTAAATCATTCCCCCTTTTTTTTCTCTCTCTTTATTTTTAAACTTAAACCTCTTACATTCTAATCAAATATTTGATCGAATTGATGAGTAGAATCTACTAAATATTCATGAAATGTCAATTTGAAATGTCATAATATCTGCAAAATATTGATATTAAAATATTACGTCAAGTGGCCTCTACATACACAATCGAAGGGTAAAAGTCTGATAAGGCACGACAATGATTCGGTTTCAGAGCAGCAATTATTTTCGATAATAATTTATCGAATTTCAAAACATCGCCATCGATTAATTAAACATTGATTAAAAATTTTGGAGGAATTTATATGATTTGGATTTCTAAGTTGAGCTTTGTTCAACCAAACCATCAAATATCTCTCGAATCCAATCCTTAAAATCAAAAACCTTCATAAAAATGGTCCTTATTTTTTCACCAACAAAAATAAGGTCATGCACAATGACCTTAATATTCCATATGTCGTAGAATTGGCCCGATCCAGGTACCAATCCTTTCGTAACCTCCCCATAACAGACATCCTCCGAGGTGATTGAAAATAAAATGGCCTCATAACCTTATAAGTAAAAAATAATAATAAGGTTCTACCAATGGTTCTCTACATGCCTTTTCATGTCATTATTTTAAATTATTAAAAGCAATTAAATTATCTCCGCAACCTTTTTCCATTTGAAACACGTAGGCTTTAGAAGTTAAAAATTTAAGGGTAGAAATTCCCTTCAGTATATAATTTTTTGTTTTTCTTCGGTTGACGTAATAGGCCTACTGAGACGTTTGGCCGCGCAGTGTGATATTCTCACAGACATTGCGGGTTGATGCGGGTGCAAAGACAGCCTGGAGGGGGTAGCCGAAACCTCACGTTGCTACAAGCCATGGTCACAATGGTACAGTGGCAGACTGTTCATAGCTCCATAAGCAATCCTATTGAAGCCAATTTGGCAGTGTCCTTCCCACTGATGGAGTCTCGGGTTCAAGGACAGTGACAAACTGGTCTAGGTCCAAGGCCCTAGGCCTATATTTCTTCCCCCTAAGCATACCGTCCTTGTACCAAACCTCCGGGCGGTTATTGTCATCCTGGAAAACCAAACCAGGATTTTTGATACGATACACGGGGAAGGTTCACCACTATAGGCCCGGTCGGTGTGAGTCACCTCCAGTAGGCTGACGGGCCTCACATACCCAGGCGTGGGGGTAGACTTGGACTGCGTGGCGTTCATTGGTGGGCGGTCACCGGAGCAGTCTCCCATCCAAGTACTAACCACGATGGACGTTGCTTGACTTAGATTACCTATTACAATTGTCTTTGGCCGGTCCCCCAGTATATAATAAATACTATATATCATCAATACATTTCAAATATATTGCTCTCATAAACTATAACATATATCCAAATGCTACCCTGTTTTCTTCTATTATTTTTAGGAAGTTGTTACTTGAATTATTTTTTAAATTCTAATTGTTGATTTCCTTATTTTTTACTGTGTTATTGTGATAACGTTTTAAGTTCGCATGGACATTTAAAGAAGCTAATAACAAGTTAACAAGGAAAGATGAAACACCTTCAATAACGGCTGAAATAGCAATACTTTGCGGATATTAAATTTTACGCGACGCCATTAGAGTACACAGTTTCGTGTTAAATCGCTGTCTAATTTGTTAGATATAAAAAATACGTACATATACACGTGTTTGCAACGAAGCAACTATTTCTCCTTGCAATAACATTATTAGATATATTTGAGGGCTTCCAGTATAGGCGGGGCTATACATCAGAGGTTGAAATACCGAGGTCGATATATAATCGATATTTATTCTCGATAGCACCGCTTATGGTCACACCTCACCCCCCCCCCCCCCCTCCCTCGACACAAACAGGCCCAAAGGGTAAACACTGACCTTGTCCTTTACATGTCAATAAACGACACACTGCCATCTTGATTTATCACTGACATCCATTCATCTAGTCTTCATCGCGAAAAAAAAATTCAGTCGCTCATATTTCGTCTCTTGGAGGAGCCAGCCATTCATTATTCATTTCTTATTAGCATATGAGAACAGTCAAAGATAACACTTTTCTTCTATGCAATTTCATAAATTTTAGAACATGGGTAAAAATAAAAAATTATCAAATAATTTTTAACTAAAAAACGAAAAAAAAAAAAAAAACAAATGGAGAAACTCAAATGTAAAAACTGAACAACATAACGAGTTTCAGATATTTTTCCTTTCACTAAACCCTTAGGAAGAAATAATAATCATCAACGATTAAATCAAATCAAGATTAATAAAAAACTTTTGAAGTTTTATTAAGGATGACCAAAAAGAGAATCAAGAAATAAACAAGAATTAAGTCCACATACGGTCAATGACAATTTTAATTACGATATACAAAAAAAAAAAAAAACACTTTACTCAGGACGAGTCGCACACAATTCAATTTTCTAACCAACAAAGTTTACACTTCATATGTTTGCTAAGACGTATTAACCACTGATCATAAATAAAATTCTTTTTGATAAAATCAAAAATAACAAAAATAATCAAGCTTAAATAAACTAATGAGATTAAATAATAATAAAATAATAATAGAAATATATAAATAACTGGAACCAGTGGCAAATCTAATTAAAGCGGCCTTTAACAGAATTAAAAAGTTAGCCGTTCACTCGCGACCCATTACAAACAACAGTGTAAACAGGACTATCGAACCATTGTAAGCGTCGTTGCCGATCAAAAATGGAAGCAACGTTCGGTTCCAAACTTTTTTCCAAAAAATTAACCGTTAACATAAGGCATTCATTGTTTAGTATAATATTGGATTTCAGCGATTGGTTGTGTTCGGGTTTTCTGATTTTTTTGTTACTAGACCCAGCTACTAACTACGGAAACATCGACAGCAAAACAATGTTTTAAACATCGATGTTTTGCATTCAAAACATCGATGTCGTTTAAACATCGACCAAAAAAAAATTCTATTTTTTTCGACATCGTTGTTCTTTTATACAAATTTTTAAACAATATCCTGTTGGTTGGTTTGTTTAACGTAACTTTATGCTACTGAGGCTAATCGGACGATGCTACAGTGGGAGTCCTGAATTTTGCCTATCCAGGTATAATTAGGATAAGCATCTTTAACGAGTACCTGACATCGTACAGGCTCGGGACCTCCATTTTACGTCCTATCCGATGGCATGGCTCAGGATTTTTTACTCCCCTTAAAAAATCCTAGGGCTACCGCTAGGTGCGAACCTGCGGCCTTTAGTATTGTAGGTTGCCATGCCAACCACTACACCACAGGTGACCCCATACCTACATACCCCATACCTGTTGGTAACCAAACGTATCTCAACTTTTTTCGGACATCGTTGGTTTCAAATATGAATTTTAAAACTGTAATCCAACATTACGACGCCAAACGTATTTAAACATATATTTAAACATTAACCTGTTAACACCCAAACGTATTATAACGTGAAACACAAAACATGCATATGATTTAAAAGTGTTCTAGGCATGTTGGAATAGTTGGAACTAACTATTCTAGTACATGTTAGTGACTGTTCAAAATCTTCTACGCTTGTCTGGAACCTTCTGGACTGTTCTAATTCAGACTAAATACAGGGTGTCCAAAAAGAGTATTCGGGGTTTGAAAGTTGAATAAAATTTCAAATATAGAATATCAAGTAGGATGTTTACGTTTTATTTAAACACAATGAACTAGAAACTTATTTAGAAAAAACAATATTGTCTAGGTAAAGCTGTCTACCATAAAGCTGTTGGCACTCCTCGAATCTCAAACGCCGTAAATAGTGTAAATAGTGAACGCTACTGTGAAATGATAAGAGGTTTTTTGGCCCAAGAACTTCAAAGGTTTAAAGGATATAACTCTAGAACATGGTTTCAGCAAGACTGGGCCACTTGCAATACTTCAGACTTATCAATTGCTACGGTAAACGAATTATTCCAAAACAATGTGATTTCTCGTAGAGGCACCAATAGCTGGCCTCCCAGGAGTCCCGATCTCAGTCCTCTTGACTTCTTTCTGTGGGGATACCTGAAAAGTAGGGTATACGAAAAGAAACCGACGAATCTAACGCAATTGAAGCAAAATATCAGAACAGAAATGACGGCAATCTCAGCGTTATGGTGGACACCTAGACAATATTGTTTTTTCTGAATAAATATCCAGCTCATTGTGTTTAAATAAAACGTAAACATCCTACTTGATATTCTATATTTGAAATTGTATTCAACTTTCAAACCCCGAATACTCTTTTTGGACACCCTATATAAGGAGCGATGGACCGGAGAGTTATCCTTGCTCTGAAGATCTAATGGTTACTTTGGTTACTTTTGTGTTACTGTGTCGCTACAAGTTGAAAATAGTTTTTCTGTAACCTTGTTGATTATTCGAGTTGTTATTGTTCCCCTGACATTGTGAAGTGTTATTATCTTCTAACAAAAATTATTTAAACTCTCATAAGTGTTAGGGTATTTTAAAATCCACTTCGTTTCCCAAGTTGGGGCATCGAATCCTGTTTCTGGTGAATATTTTTAAATGATTACGTTGCAGTTTCATTAACTAAATGAAAATTATGAAATCGCTTATTTCTAAAATTTCACAAGTACTTGTGATATTTCAAAAAGGTCTTTTTCTCGGTTGAGCTTTTCTTTTACTTACGGGTCATTCCGTCTCACATCAACACATTTTTTTCCTTTACCATCCCAAATTTTAATGAAATTTGGTAGAGAGGATACCCGACTGTAGACCAAATAAAATACCAAATTTCAGCTCAAAATATAGGTATGTAAACATATGAAAAACGCACAATTTTGACCTGTCGCATCATCTGTAAATTAAAATTGCAGGTCTTCTAGGCAAGATACAGAGTTGAAATTGTAGCCATTTGAAAGGTGAATTTAAGACGTTCTTTATGACATGCAACTCAAGAGGTGTTAAGAAGAAATTTGTTTTTCAAATTTGAATTTCTCAAAAAACGGACGTTTTAAAAATATGAAATTTTGTGTAGAGATGATAGGTTTGTCATTAATTAGTTTAAAAAAAATTATGATGGGACAGCAATGGGTTCATGTTTAAAATAATTATAGAAAAATGTTCGTTTTGCTTTTAGATGAAAAAAAAAAAAAATTAGCTATTAAGCTTCTCAAACTGGTGAAATTTGATATTTCTTTTAGTCTACAGGAAGTAGGATACCTTCCACCTTTGTACGAAATTTCACTAATTTTGAGAAGGTGAAGAAAAAAAGTGTGTGAAAAACGGAATGACCCTTAATTCTGTACATCCTGTATTAATTACTCGTTTTTCATTACTTAATGAATATTTTCACTTTTATAAAATAATATAGCATACGGTATGATTAGGTACTATTGAGAATATATTATGTTCATAAGTATAAACATGGATATTGTATAGTATGTAAGGCGATATAAATGTCATTACCTCCAAAGCATCGATGTTAAAAACATTATCTTTGTGTCGATACTGCGATGTTTGAAAAAGAAATCTTTGTTTTTGTCGAAACATTGATAGGATGTCCAAAAAGGGTATTCGGGGTTTGAAAGTTTAATAAAATCTCAAATATAGAATATCAAGTAGGATGTTTACGTTTAATTTAAACACAATGAACTGGAAATTTATTTAGAAAAAACAATATTGCCTATGTGTCCACCATAACGCTGAGATTGCCGTCATTTCTGTTCTGATATTTTGCCTCAATTGCGTTAGATTCGTCGGTTTCTTTTCGTATACCCTACTTTTCAGGAATCACCACAGAAAGAAGTCAAGAGGACTGAGATCAGGACTCCTGGGAGGCCAGCTAATGGTGCCTCTACGAGAAATCACTTTGTTTTGAAATAATTCGTTTACCGTAGCAATTGATAAGTCTGAAATATGGCAACTGGCCCCGTCTTGCTGAAACCATGTTCTAGAGTTATATCCTTTAAACTCTTGAAGTTCTTGGGCCAAAAAACCTCTTATCATTTCACAGTAACGCTCACTATTTACAGTACTATTTACTCTATTTAATGCGTTTGAGATTCGAGGATTGCCAGCAGGTGGACACCTAGACAATATTGTTTTTCTAAATAAATTTCCAGTTCATTGTGTTTAAATAAAACGTAAACATCCTACTTGTACGTAAACATTCTATATTTGAGATTTTATTCAACTTTCAAACTCCGAATACTCTTTTTGGACACCCTATTATTTATCGTTAAAACATCGAAGTTAATTACATGTTTCCACATATTAAAAAAAACTTCTATATTCACTCCTCTCAAAACAGTCGAAATTAAAACTTTAGACAGAAATTGAACACCTACACCTAATTACTGAAACCAATCTGGACCTACGCATCATAGATATACGGCATCGCCAAAAAGACTCACATTAACAAACTTAAAAATTTTCAGGCAAACACTTTTAGAACAATTACAAAAGCACCCTGGTATATCAGCAACATAACATTACACAATGACCTGCACATGCCGACTATCAACGAACACATACGAACGCACTACAAAAGATTCCACGAAAAATTACAAGGACACCCCAACTCACCCATTAATGACATGGCCACAAAACTCGTGCCAGGTAACACCCGTAGAAGGCCGAAGAGGAGCTGGATTAGGGACCTCCTCGTCTAGTTGTCAATCCAAGCACCAATAGAGCCAGTAGGAGATGCCTCTCATGCCAATGAATTATTTCAATCATCAAATTCACTGATTGTTAATGTTATTATTGACAAGTGTGAATAAAAGTTAACAGTAAAAAAAAAAAAATTACATGTTTGAATTCTCAAAACACCGAGGTTAAAATTTTTTAGTGTTAGTTTTTGTCAAAAGATCTAAAAATCGATGTTTCAGAGACATCGACGTGGCATCCCTATTACTAACTACACAGCTACCACCATCCCCCGCATCCACCGGACAGAGCTGGAAGACGACACATACCAGAGGGTGGGAGCGGCCCGGAGCGGGGAGATGAAAGGAGAGCGCGGCGACGATATGATAAATCATGGAGGCAGTGGCAGGACCTTCATCATGCAGCCACTGGCTCCTCCGCATTGTCATGGAAATGTCCTCCGGGAGGTGTCATTGATTCGGCCCGGGACAAAGATTTTAGGTAAAATATTGTGTAACAATCCACAATAACACATGTGTAGAGGATCTCTGTGGAGGTGGGGGCGCGACTGCTCTCGAGGGAAAGCGTCCGTCAACAACAACAATGACACTCGATACGTCAGCGGCGTGTCAACAAAATCAACATTGTCGAGAAACATAAAGAAAGAAAAAGCTCTTAAAGTTGCACAGCGCTTTAAAAACTAAAAGATTTGAAGTGTCTCAAACAACCTGTGCTGCTATGATGAAACAAAATGAAGATTTATAAAGAAGCGGATATAAGGGAAGGGAGCTATTTTTTAATACACAAGTGTACATGTGCATATTACATGTGTATAATACATTGTGTATTTTATAAAACAGGGTTTTTTTGTTATTGGTGGATTTAGTATCAAATTTAATGGTTCGCGTACGTTGATTCGCTATTTGACCACTAGGAACGATGCAATGGGAAGTCACGCACGGGGTCATTTTTTCCTTCCCCTTCCTCGCCTTTTAAGCTATACGGGGTTTCACGATTCAGGAGGGAGGGCGGAAGGGTTAATAATAATAATAAAGGCTTAACGAACCCGAAGGTTCGATGCCGACACCACCACTCGCTCCCTGCACTACTCAATCCACCGACCGTCTTCCAGAACTTCGAGAGATCCGCCCTAACGCAATCCTCAGTGATCATTCAGTAGCCAAATCTATGTTTTCTAGCTTTGAATAGTAAACTCCGTGTTTTCCTATGGGCAATTATGTGTTGTCTTTCCCGTTTGGGGAAAGCATCGACCCAATTTGTTTTAGCAAACGACATTTTGCTAACCTATTTTAGGTAGAATCTAACGATATGATATCTAATCTCATATCATCATGTGTTATCTTCTGAATTTAATTAATTGGGCGCGCCCCCCCCCCCCTGAGAGGTGAGGACACTCATACATTATTACTATTTCCATATAAAATGAGCTATATTTAGTCGTTTTTCAAGTCCACTAATTGAAAATTAATTGTATTTAAACATTTACAACCTCATTATGCACTAATTTGTATGTTAAATCAGTACCTTCATTACTCATGAAATGTAAAAAAAAAAAGTGGGCCCCCCTTAGAAAATTTCTGGATCCGCCACTGCTGCATATCCCGGTTTCACCCGGGAATTTAATTTTTCTAATGAAACGGTCGATTTCGTAAAGAACCATTGTAAAGCGCGATCATTACGATTTTTATACCAACAAAGAATATCAGCTGAAGATCGGCTGAAGTTATGCAATTTTAATATGGACAGGTGTTCGCACATGGTATCAAAGAACCACTGAGCGAAATTTGGAGAATTTAGGACAAACGGTATGGATTTCTATAAAGAACAAACAAACAACCAAACAGAATTTCATCTTTATTTATATAGATTACAATCGGTACATTTCCCAATATACTATATTTAAATTTTTTTTTTTTTTTAAAGGCACTAAGATTCAAAGTATGAAAAAATCAGCCCCACTTTTTTTTTTTTAAAATAATATTATTTCATTACTTTAATCCAGATTAGCATAATTAAAAAATCCTTGGCAATTCCGCCCTTCCGATGGGACGTTCCCAAGCCTGTACGATGACATGCTATCCTAATTATACCCAGATAGGAAACATTTAGGACTTCCAAAGTACGTAGAATCGTCCGATTTGCCTTTGTGGCTTTAAGGGACGTTAAACAAATATAAAACAGATGACGACTCACTAACTGCAACTGAGGCAGTGGCAGATCCAGAAATTTTCTGAGGGGGGGCACAATTTTTTTTTTTTTACATTTCATGAATAATGAAGGCCCTAATTTAAAATACACCTTAGTACATAATGACATTGTAAATTACTGTAAATGTGTAAATACAATTCATTTTCAATTAGTGAACTTGAAAAATGACTAAATACAGCCCATTTTATGCAGTAATAGTAATACTTTATGAATGTCCTCACCTTTCAGGGGGGGGGGGGGGCGCCCCTTCCCTGGATCCGCTACTGAACTGAGGTTGACACCAATGCTCGCACTTGCCTTCTTACAAACTCTTAAGTTGAGGCTATTTCTACTATTATGTTTATTTTTTAAATATTATCTGTGCCCATAAGACCCCCCTTGCCTCTAATAATATTTTTAAAGGCTTCTCAGTACTTGACAGATTTAAAAAAAAAATCAAAAGTTTTGTCAGAATAACTTTTATACTTTTTAGAATACTTCTTGGGGAGATTTCAATGGAAATGTAAACGGCCCAAACCCCCCCCCCTCCCATTGGTCATATTATCCAAGCATCATCATCATCTACAGATGCCCCCTCTAGCAGCCACCCTCCCTAGGCTGGGGACGTTTCGGGCTAGGTGTAACAAAGCTAGCTGGATGTCAACATGGAATTAGCTGCTATTGTTATTACATCGGGCATATGTTGCGGGGTAAAAAGTTATCCCATTGTTTATCCACCCTGCTCTACCTGGGGGGAGGGGAAGTGGGACTTGCAGGATTGCATCCTGTAAATAAATATATGTACGCTGCTATTTATGGAATAAATAAAATTATTCACGAATAAGAAATTAGTGAATACACTATTTAAAATTCAAGAGAGTAGTGCCACTTCAATCTTATAGAATACTGAGAGAGTTGGAAAAATTAAGGCTATACCATGTAACTGGGCAATTGAAGTCAAAATACTCTTTTCTCGATAGGAGCCAAGGAATATGAATGAATGAATCTTCATTGCTTTTAAGAAAATTCTTATAGCAAGAAGTTGGCCATATTTACATGTCACATAGATACTAGATACTAGCATTCCCCATCGCAGCTTCGCCCGCGAGCCTTTAAAATCAATTCTGTGACCATTATCTTGGTATTGATCTAATATAATATGTTAACTGATGTTAAGGAGATTTAGTAGAATTTGAGCTTCAAAGTAATTAAATTAAATTAAAGTAATTAAGTAGTTCAAATTCACAAAGTAATTATTTACAAAATTAACAACAGTAATGAAGTATATACAAATAATTTTTTTTCCTTTTAATAATTTGTGAAGATTGAGTCCATTAGTTTAATAGAATTTTTGCTCATCCCTAGGCTGTTTATAGTAAATAGAGATAATCTTTTGATTTTTTCTTCCTTAATTCCGTCTGCTATCGTAAGAGAGTTCGCTAGGTTCTCAGAGATGGAAAGATTTTCTGTGATGATTTGGTTAAGATATGTTTTACTGAAGTCTTGTAGGATTGGGCATTGAAGGAGCATGTATGCTATATTGTCTTAGTCTGTTTTGCAAAGTGGACATTCCTTACCTATGTTAAATACCGTTACATATCTGTGGCTGTAAATTCTGCTATTGTGGATGCCGGTCAGGCGGAGTTGTGATATTATTCTCAGGTTGTTGATGTGGGTCTTTGTTGTAAATATGGTTCTGTAGTTCCTAAAAAGCTGATGTGTCTATAGAGAGGGTTGAAAGAACTATTTGAGACAAATTCTATGTCCTTGCTGATTAGTTGATTTTTAAGTTTTTCCACAAGGCAGTGATTCTGCTGTGGTAAGTTGAGGTTTGCACCAGCTTTCCCCTTCTCCAAGCGTTTGCAGTGACTCTTGAAGCTTAATTGCCCAGTTGAAAGGTAATACATAATTTACTGATAGTGCTTGTAGTTTAAAGTAGCACAATTTCGCTAATGATGTATTAGGCATGTTAAGTACGGGTTGCCACCAGGTGAGCATTCGTTTAAATACTTTAAGGTATGCATGAGTCTGTCCGGTTCCCAATCTTACTCGTACATAGCTATCTGCTGTATTGAGAGGGAGGTGTAGAAGCCGCTTGAAGAACATTAGTTGCCCTCTTTCAATATTCTCTATGAATGATGGCCCCCAAATTCCTGAAAGGTAGAGGAGGGTACTTTCTGCTGTAGCTTCAAAAAGTTTTACTTTAGTCTCCCATGAGTCTGACTGCACGTCGACAGAGTCTTCAGGACAGCTTGATTTGCAATATAACATTTTTTTATAAAGTGATTGCTAGGTAAAACTTTGCAGAAGAGGAAAATGGGACTCCTAAATAGGACCCAAGGAATATATAGGAAGCTCAAGTTACAACCGTCCTTCTGAAAGAAATGAATAATTTGGTACTAACGACAGATAACCAACCTTTTAAGCAAAGATCTTGATAACGCAATAGATTCCTCATTTAGCGATATATATACAGAAATACATCAACGCTTGCCTCACGTGAAGATTATGCATAATATCGATGCCACATAAATAAAATAAGACAAAACTCACAAGTATGATTAGCTGGCTCCAAATTTCAGAGACTCATAATCAACTCATCCTTTGATTTTGACCCGAAATTCTTATGTCCTCTTTGCTACAAAAATGAACCAGACAATTTTTATATCATGTCCTATTTTTAATCTTATCAGAAACCAATTTCTTATAAAATACTCTAACATTTAGAAAAAAAATAAAGAAATGTTCCAGGACATTTTAACAATCACAGGTTATAATAAACTCAAAGATATTTTTATTTTCATTGTAGAAGTTGCTAAAATAAGAAGTTTTGTAATGTTTGATTAAAGGAGATAGTCCTGTGACATATAATTTTTTTATTTTTGTCGCATCGCATACAAATTTTTAGAGAAAATTTAGATGAATCATTATAAGGAAATGGTATAGCAATGATAATGTAATTATGATATAGGTAATATTGTACCCATGTATAAAACTGATATTTAGGTATTGTATTATTGTATACAAATGTTTTTGTATATTTGTTTAAAAACAAACTCCTTGCTACAAGGTGTTGTAAAACCTTTAAAGCAACAAAGAATATTCTATTTTATTATTAAAGTAAAGCTTGACATATTTTTAAGATTTTGGCTCCATCAAATAAATTTTATTGTTGTTTAGAAAAGAAAGTTTCATTATTTGTCAGGAATTATTGTATGACATTGAATGATTTATTTTCTTTTATTTAAATATTATGTTCGCTCTGATACTTTTATTTACTTCCCCAATAATTAACAACAGGCAAGGCGAATGACTTTATTTTTTTAAATACAGAAAAAAAACAGAGAGTTCCGAATTCAGAATAAACTAATAATTCAATCAGTTGATAAGATTCACAATTCAATCGTCAATTGTCACTTCCAACACTTGATAATGGGCTAGGTTTTTAATATCTCAAATTATATATGTGATATGAATATGAGTAACTATGAGTATCATAAATATAAATCTATATAAATAAAGATGAAATTCAGTTTGTTTGTTTGTTTGTTCTTTATAGAAAACCAGACCGTTTGTCCTAAATTCTCTAAATTTCGCTCAGTGGTTCTTTCATACCAGGTGCAAACACCTGTCCATATTAAATTACATAAGTTCAGCCGATCTTCAGCTGATAATCTTTATTGTTATAAAACTCGTAATGATCTCGCTTTACAATGTTTTTTTACGAAATCGACCGATTCTTTAGAAAAATTAAATTCCCCGGTTGAAACCGGGATATGCAGCTACATTCTATGTAAATAAAGATGAAATTTGTGTTTGTTCTTTATAGAAATCCATACCGTTTGTCCTAAATTCTCCAAATTTCGCTCAGTGGTTCTTTCAGACCAGGTGCAAACACCTGTCCATATTAAATTACATAAGTTCAGCCGATCTTCAGCTGATAATCTTTATTGTTATAAAACTCGTAATGATCTCGCTTTACAATGTTTTTTTACGAAATCGACCGATTCTTTAGAAAAATGAAATTCCCCGGTTGAAACCGGGATATGCAGCTACATTCTATGTAAATAAAGATGAAATTTGTGTTTGTTCTTTATAGAAATCCATACCGTTTGTCCTAAATTCTCCAAATTTCGCTCAGTGGTTCTTTCAGACCAGGTGCAAACACCTGTCCATATTAAATTACATAAGTTCAGCCGATCTTCAGCTGATAATCTTTATTGTTATAAAACTCGTAATGATCTCGCTTTACAATGTTTTTTTACGAAATCGACCGATTCTTTAGAAAAATGAAATTCCCCGGTTGAAACCGGGATATGCAGCTACATTCTATGTAAATAAAGATGAAATTTGTGTTTGTTCTTTATAGAAATCCATACCGTTTGTCCTAAATTCTCCAAATTTCGCTCAGTGGTTCTTTCAGACCAGGTGCAAACACCTGTCCATATAAAATTGCATAAGTTCAGCCGATCTTCAGCTGATAATCTTTATTGTTATAAAACTCGTAATGATCTTGCTTTACAATGTTTTTTTACGAAATCGACCGATTCTTTAGAAAAATGAAATTCCCCGGTTGAAACCGGGATATGCAGCTACATGTCTAAATGTCTATGAAAATTTTTATATATTTATTCAAGGAAATCCATGGTTCATTCTTTAAAAAAAAAAAAAAAAAAATTAAAGTTAAACAACGCTCCAAACTATTTTAAAATAATTGAAACCTATTCAATACTCAGTCTAAAAGAAATCTTTTGAGATTGTCGGTGGTCACAATAAAGTATAAAACCTTGTATTGTGGTGACGGTTCCTTCAACAATGAGAGGTTCGCTGTGAGTGGTTATTAAAGGGGATAAGCTGACGAAAGTGGCCAATCACAAAGCGCGTTACAACGGACTTTCTCTGTAGTCAAGTACTCTTAAGTAACCAAGTCAAACATGATAAAATAATTAACGAACAACATCGCTACTGAAAATTTTTTTTTATATTTTAAAAATCTGGTGCGTGCGCGCAACTCAAAACTTTCACTTAACAACTCACTGAGACTAAAAATGTATGTGTTTTGTTAATTGCCATTTTGCACATTTTTCCACATTCTTTTTTTATAATTTTCTTTTGGTTTGCTCCATAAAAAACACTATTTTTTTATAATTAAATATAAGTTTTTACTTGTGATACTCGTACTTCGGCAATGCAAGCATAATACTCCAAGTCGTCTGATTTTATAATCCTCTATGTAGTTTTTGAAAACTTCATTTAGTTACCATGAAACAAATAATTTCCATTAAATGAACAGAACGGCTTTAATTATGAACAATGCGTGTACTCCGCAAGCATGCGCTCAATGTAATTTATGAGTTGACGGAATATTTTTCTTTTTTTCACGTCTATATGTTTACTTGATTTATTTCACATTTCATATTTAGCAATTTCTTATTTTTAGGCGTAACGAGAGACAGTTAATTTCTCCATATAAACAAAAACAAAGGAACTTTATAGGAAAACAAAAAAGGTCCCTTCCCCATTTAAGTCCCCTCAGAACATTTTAATAATGATAAAGCTTACCTGATATTAAATAACACCTAATTCTCATTAAACATGACGAATTTGATCAAAACCTTTAAAGCCGTTTTTGATATAATCGAAAAAAAGGTAAAAATTGGAAAAAACATTATGAAATAAAGTGTCCCCTCCGTTTGAACAATTTTGATGAAATGTTGGCTGTCACATGTTTGTCATACTTATACATCAAATACCCAGTTTGATCAAAATCGTTCCAGTTGTTTTTGAGTTAATAAAAATAAACACGTGAAAATGATAGAAAATTTATTAATTTAAATAATTTATTTTTGAAAAGAAAAGATTTGGCTCCGCCGGGAATCGAACCCGGGTCTTCCGCGTGGTATGCTAACCATTACACCACGGAGCTCGCTTCTAAACGGTGCTAAATCCTTCCTCCTCACTGACACCTCTCCCACGATCTCGCAAGTTTTGCGTGTACGAGTATTTACGGGAGATGGACAATTTTTGTCCAATAAAAAATGTCTTTATTTTCATTAAGTTTAATTTATGATTATTTTATTTATTTAATATTTCTCACTTTTTATTTTTTTGTTATGCTATGTTTTTGTGTTACATATAATGTTAGGAATATCATTTGTACTCCATATTTTGTATTGTCTTGTTTTTGTCTTCCCTTTAATACCTAATTATTTCACAAATATTTGATAACATAACCTGTCTCAATTCAAATTTAGTGCTAATGCAGAAGTAGGCGTGGCTTATTTAAGCTCCGCCCTCAGGTAAACTTCTCATGTTGTCAAGCTATAAGTGATAACAATTTAAATAACGAAAACTAGAGTTCATATAGCTCACTCACTTTAACAACGTCATATCTAAAAAACAACATGATTTTACATAGAAGAGATTACGAAGTTGAAAATTATAATCCAATGTATTCAGATGAGATATAGGTAAAGCCTCCAATCAAATATAAAGACTTTTTTATTAATGATTTTACCATGCAATAAATCGTTTTAGATTTATTTTGTTTCTCTTTTTTGTTAAAAATTGTTTCATTGATGTTTTTCACTCAAAATTTTGACGATAAAAAAACAGTAAAAAAATATTAGATTTTTGACATGCGATGTTGTTAGAAGGGTTGAGAAATATGTGAAATTAAAGATTCAACTTTATTAATATACCTAATATCAAAACACTGTAATTATTCTAAGGAAAATTTGTTTTAGTATATTATTTTTGTTTTCTGTTTAATATAAAAATATTTTATTCCACCGTATTAAACCGCCTACCTTTATCTTCAAGAAATCAACTGTTGAATCATAAAAACAATCTTCAGTTAATGAATATTATATTCAACAATACAAGAGCCGTATGCTTGCTACCTCAAAACTCGTAAAGTAGATAAGGTAAACACCTTAATGTGAATTGAAGAGTCCACGGAAGAAAGGGGGGATGTCATTTGGAGTGCTTTCCGAGAAAATCGAGGTTTTAGGTTTGGATCTTTAATTACTTAAGTATCTTTTATCATTTTTCTTCAATTTTTTTATATGTCCTTTTCCTTTTTGTTTTGCGTGTCAAAATAATAAATTTGCCCGAAACAGACATATCACGCTCTAAATAAAAATGTTTTAGTAAAAAAAAAACAATTTAAACATAACAGGAAGGGGGATAGTCATGGACTCTCCCCCTTTCTTCCCTGTTTTATTGATGAAATTGTGATATTAATACACAACCCATATAACTTCTAACATGACTCTCCCCCATTCTAGGTTTTTCCGCGTGGACATTCCCCCTTTCTTCCGAGTACGTGGTTCTTTCCATCGCTTGTAATCAACCGACTGTCATTGTTTCTGACTATTTCTTTTCACCAACATATTCTACTCATCTAGACGAACAATTATATGTATATAACTAAAATTCGGAAAAAAATGACTCTCCCCCTTTCTTCCGTGGACTCTTCAATTGTTAAATCTGAAAGATAGAAGGTAGAACATGTTAAGAACATCGATCCCCTATGCCCAAGTTGTAAGGTACGGGAGACACCCGAACACATTTTATTGACTTATACCGCTTATGAGGTACTCAGAGCAAAACTGCTGGGCTCAATGTTCTGACGGAGAGCGATCTTCCTCTGCTGATGACTGAGGAGAACTACCCGTTCTTCAAAGCTTTTGTGTTCGGGTGGAAGGAAATCATCGGTCGCTCCCACTTTGCCTTGGGAAGAAGAACTGGAGCAGTCCCAGGAAGACCTCCGGAATAATTAAGAGGGGTGGAAGAAAAAAAAATTGAGAAGTCGAAAAACGGAAGAGAAAACTAATCGGGAACCGAAAAACAGTCAAATTTTTATATAATTGTTAATATGCAGCAGTGAGTTTCCACATTCATTTCTTGTTTTTGTTTTTCTCTCTAAATTAAACGATTTTTTTTTATTATTAAATAAAAGTTTTTACTTGCAATAATGCGTCAATGCAAGGATAATACTCCAAGTCGGCTGATTTTATAATTCTCTACTTAGTTGTTGGAGACTTCATTTAGTTACCATGAAACAATTAATTTCCATTAAATGAACAGAACGGCTTTAATTCTGTTAAAACAATGGCCTGTTTAAATGCGTGCCTCAACGTGTTTTATGAGTTGACTGAATATTTTTCTTTTTTTTTCCTCTATATGTTTTACTTGATTTTTAACATATCTTTTATTTAGCAATTTTATTTTTAGGCGTAACGAGAAACAGTTATTTTCTCCATATCAACAAAAACAAAGGTACTTCATAGGAAACAAAAAAAAAAAACAAAAATGGCCCCTTCCTCATTTAAGCCCCATCAGAATATTTTAATAATGATAAAGCTTACCTGATGTTATAAGAACACCTAATTTCGATTGAACATGACGAATTAGGTGAAAAGCCATTTTTGATATGATCAAAAAAAAGGTAAAAATTTAAAAAAAAGTTATGAAATAAAGTGCCCCCACCGTTTGACCAATTTTGATGAAATGTTGGCTATCATATCTCGGGCATATACATACATCAAATACCCAGTTTGATCAAAATCGTTAAAGCCGTTTTTGAGTAAATAAAAAAAAAAACGTGAAAATGATACAAAATTTATTAAGTAAAGTCCCCCCTCCGGTTGATAAATTTTAATGAAATTTCTACGGTCATACCTCGGGCATATTAATATATCAAATACCCAGTTTAATCAAAATCGTTAGAGCCGTTTTTGAGAAAATCGAAAAAAAACAAAAAGTTATTAAATAAAGTACCCCCTCCCTTTGATCAATTTTGATGAAATTTTTGCTATCACATCGCGGGCATATACATAGACTAAATACCTAATTTCAGGTTCACACGGTTTATAGTTGTTGAGCTAGTCTTTTCACACACACACACACACATAGACCATTTCGCGGGACTTGGTTATTTGGACTCAGGGGACCCCAAAACGTGTATTTCCGTTGAAAACCGGAAGTCGAAATTTTTCACGATCGCAATACTTTCCCTTACTATATATTTCATATATAGATAAGTGAAATTAAAAAAAGCAAAAAATGATAGCCAAATGAACGAATATATTAAATCAGTTACACCTATTTAGTTGGTTTTAGTTCCAGTCCAATATTACTATAGACAAGATGCTAAATAATCATTTGAATAATTTATGGGTCATTTTCATATAAAGTGGCCATTTCGAATTCTGGTTCGATAAAAAAAATGTGTTAATGTTCTGATGTTTTTAGGATGTTGCCACAGGAATTGAAAGCAGTACTTATCACATTACTTGTGTTAGTTTGTCGAATTGCAAGCTCCTTGAATTTTAAATGATAAAATAATGGTAATGTACATGAATATCCACTTTTGGGTTTAAATGGTTCAGCAAAAGTAGTACATTTCACTTACTATAAAATTGAAAGTAAGTAACAGAATGTTCTAGACTAATCAGTATACCGCATGCTTGCAATAAAAGACTGATTATATTCTTAGAAAAGAAACTGATAATACTATAGATTGACAAGTTTCCAAATTGAAATGCAACAAGAGCTTTCTTAATATTTATACTAAAAAAATTGACGAGGAATCCTATCATAAACTATGTAATATTTCATTTTAGTCTTATAGGTTTTATAATCGAATAGCTATTCTTGCTTGTCTGTCTGGATTTTATAACATTTATTTAGAATTAATATATTAAATATAAATTTTTAAGTATTCAAGAATTCATTGTATTTGTTTTTTTAAATTCCAGTCCAACACGTCCAACACTTGGTAAAAAATAAAAGAAATTTGAGTCCTTCCGAAAAGTTGAATTTTCTTTACATTCAAGTAATTTAAACAAAAAAATTACCTATATCATATTTGCATCTGGGCTGAGTATCAATTTTCCTACCTTCTGTAAACGTAAAATCTTCTGTAACGTAGGTGAGGTATCGTAAATATACAATTTTTGGACACGAAAATAATCTGGTTACAATGATGGAGTTTTAAACTTGAACAGGGATTCAAACCATTCTTTACTAATTTATAATTATTAATGTTTTAGGTAGGTATATAGCTTTTAAAAAGGTTCTAAATTGTTTCAAAAGTTTTCAGTGAAACTTTCAGGTTTCCAAGTTTACTTGAGGACGGTAAAGTAAATGAGGACTTTGTATAATTTATTGTTGTATTTGTTAATATACAAATCCAACGAAGCATTATTTGACCCTTATTTTATTCAATATGACAAACTCTACAAGATGCAATTATTAGGAACAAAAAAGGATCTGGTTTTGTCTTAGAACAGAAAAAAACCTGCCCAGACAAGGAATTGCCGATTTATTTTATATTGACCCTTGTAATGTAATCTCAAATGATAATGAATCTAATGAATTTCATGGACCATTATTTAATATCGCATTTAAAAACGTACTAAGTTATGCGAAAAAAAAGTAGCGTATTTGTGAGAGGGTTTATTTACATGATATGGGCAGATTATGTTCCTAAAGCTGTCGGTTTTTCCAAGATAAATAGAAACACATATGTCCATCAGTTTACAGTATTTAAAATTCAATGAATGTCACGACCATTTACTCATTTTGTATTATTTCATTATCAAAAGGGGGGAAGGATTTGTACTTGAGCCCCCTGAATTGAGCCTTCGCTTCTTTGTTTGCGGTTTTCTATTGGTTCGCTGGTTCTAAACTAAACATCAGAGTCGAGTAGTTCTTTAAAGCCTCGAATGCTTAATACCTATATATTTTCTATAATTTTTTTTTAAATTAAATATTTAAGCTGTGAGATTTCTTGCAAGATTTCTAAGTCAAAGCATAGTTTCTGTAGCTTCTAGAAATCATTAAGTTTTTGCATAAATATGACTATTGATATGAGTTTTTTCTTTAAATGAAGGAATCTCTTCCAATGGGTTATCCTGAAGTTTATTATTCCAATGTTAAGGGCTTTTCGGGTTATCTATTGTACGTTTTTAAAATCCATCGCCATTTGTCTATACATTAAATGTTATGTATAAAAATATATATGTCATTTCTATATTTTACATGATCCACTTTTATTAACAACTAACTGATATACCGGTATCACCCGAAGAATTTGATTTTTTAAATCTATAAAATGAGACTTTTTTCGACCAATGTCAAGCGAGATCATAACGATTTTCATAACTGTAAAGAATATACATAGAGATTGGCTGAAGTTATGCATTATGCAAAAACATTATGGTATAGGAAATATTTAAGTGTTATATTTGAATACTTGACTTCTTGACCCTTCTTTTAAGTTTAGAACCCGCGAACCAACTTGAAGAAAATGCTCATGTAAAAACTTAGGCAAACCAAATCCTTTGTCGTTAAGGTTAAAGTTACAATCAAGTAGATGAATATTTATAATATTAACTGAAAAATTTCATAACCTTTGTAAGTTATGAATAATATGTGATCGTACATTTATTTTGAAAACGGTTCTCATATTGGAAATATAGTTGCAATTTGTGAGTTATCGTGTGTTTTATATTTATGCAGGTACCAAAACTTTAAAATGTAAGAATTCATCCTGATTTTACAGTTATGCATATTAAATCAGATTAAATTTACGTAATTTGTAAACTATTTTTAAATAGAATAATTAAGCTTTGATATTTAGATTTTCAAGTTAAGAAATAGTTTCCTACAAGACATGCATTTTTAGCTTTAATATGAATCTTTATAATATTAAATGCAAATTTTCATAACCTTTACAACTCATGAATGTTACGTGATGGTACATTTATTTTTAAAATGAATCTCATGACCCTAGGATTTTTTAATGGGAGTAAAAAATCTTTGGCTATGCCGTTCCTCTGATAGGACGTAAAATGGAGGTACTCATTGAAGATCCCTATCCTAATTATATCTGGAAAGACAAAATTTATAACTCCTACTGTAGCATCATCCGATTAGCCTTAGTGGCATAAAGTTACGTTAAAACAAACAAACAAAATGAAGCTAATAGCAAAAATATAAGCAATGAAAATTCAAATGAAGGAGCGATAGTGACATTTTTGTTCTAAACTTTTAGACAAAAGTCTTAGTTGCTTGTTTTTTCAGATATCGTTTAAAATTTGTGCCAGTCCTGCAATTAAAATCAATAAAATATTAGTTAAAACTACTAGGGCGTGGAGTATTTTGACAGGTCACGTGACAGTAATATAAGCGAACTCCCATCGCGTCATTTTCAATTAAAAAGAGCCTTTGTCAGCTTTATTAGATCCCAGCTTCCGGCTCAAACTCGCTACACTTGCTCTTCACAGATAAATAAACAAACAAACGAGTCCTTTTCAGTTATAATCGAGGCTATACTAGCTACGACCAGAAGTAACATAGCAGCAGTAGTACTAAGCCTTCTTAGAAAAAATTATTTTGGAGATTTTAGTCGTTGAATCGCCTATATACCCTACATAGATCTGCACATTAAGAAAATATGAAACAAGATTAGGGAGTTAAGAATACGTAATGAATGAGAAAATAATAACCATTATCATTATATACTCATATAAACTTGCAATGCTTGTATTCAGGCCAGAAACCATTCGCTGGTTTCGGGTATTTATTACACTAATGCAGCCAGTTACTTTTTATAACCAAGTGATTACTTTAAACAGTTACTTTTTATCACCAAATGATTACGTTAAAAGTAATCGCTTCAACTAACATATGTTTGTTTGTGGGAGACCTAAATTTTGCCTATCCTCCTAGAATGGATTTAGGACCGTTTTTCTGATGAATGCTTTAAACTGATTTTTTTAGCAGTAATATTAACGATGAATAACAGCAACATTAACGATTATGAAAAAACGCACCTTCTTGTTTCTCAAGAATTCTACTCATTATTTGTTTAACGTCACTTTATGCCGCTATGGCTAATTGAACGATGCTACAGTGGTAGTCCTAAATTTGCCTATCCAGGTTTATAATTAGGATAGGTACCTTTAACTAGTACCTGACATCGTACAGACAGGCTCGGGACCTCCATTTTATGTCCTATCCGACGGATGGCATTGCTAGGTTTTTTTACTCCTTTTAAAAAATCCTAGGGCCACCACGGGACGTGAACCCGCGACAGTTTAGTATAGTAGGTTGCCATGCTAACCACTACACCACAGGTGACCCCTAAGTAAACAATAATTCAGGTTAATGAAATAATTACACGGGTCTACAGTTGTCTCTGTGCCGAGAGTTTTATAGCTGATTCTGACTATAAGTGCTGCGCTGAATACAAATTTGACGTTAGTTTTCCTCTATCAGCTCTAGTTGTTGAGATATATAAATGGTGTGATTTACCTCTTAAAACATAATTATAATTGTGTAACATAATTATTTATTATATATAAATATATAATAATAAATATATAGGTAATTTTCAAAATAGTATAATAAAAATTAGTACGATTTTAGTTTGTTAATTAAACTGTCATATAATTTTTGATAAGATATTTCGTGTTTACGCTTCGGAAAATGATTTACCCATCTTCAGAACTCCATGAAACATCAACACAAATTCTCTTATTGATAAAATTAAAAAGTCAACTATCATTCATATTGATAGTTGATAAACTGATTGAACATTTTTAACTTCCTTAACCTAAATGAAAATAAAATTTGATGAAGTTATTAATGAAATCAATCCATTAATAATAAACAAAATAAACGAAAGGTGACAATTGACTTGTGATTTACCTCTTAAAACATAATTACTCGAATACATGTGCAGGTCAACAGAAGGTGGAAAAAAACAAAGATATTAAAATTCTTTACATAAAAATTTTTTAAATCAATTAAAACCTTATAAACACACACATTATTTACATAATCACATTGTAACTAAAACAATTAGGTACATTTCAAAGAGACTCTATTTCACACTGAGGAAGCTTCTTTTGCGTGACTTTCTTGAATGTTTCTTCAAACAGTCTCGTTTTCAGGTTCCAGCAGTAATCTGCCATCATGTGGGTATCCCATGATCCAGTTGGGCATTTCAAAAGTATACCATAACAAAAAGTAATTAAAATGATTTGTCGATGGGTACAATCGGGTACTAAAACGCGTTGTTACCAGATGTTATTATTTCTTAATTCTTACAAACAGCTAGATAATAGTTTAATATTCTAAAATAAGGAGAAAAGCGAGCTAAAATAATTCATTTAAACATTTATTTCGGATTGTGTTATCTAAGTATATCATAGCTATTTAAATTTAAATAAAACTACTTTTCAGGTGTGCTGAAGCTAAAACAGTAGAGCTGACAGAAAAAAAACTGATTGCATTATTGGAATCAGCGCTCTAAACATAGTTAAAATCAGCTAAAAGATTCTAGGCAGCAAAAGAGTTGTTTTTTTTTCTGTAGACCTGTGTTATTTTACATTAATACAAAGATAACTATTGAAATTACTTTTTCTCTAAATATTCTTCGAGTCCGTAATAGTCTAACTAAAAATATTAAGTTCTTCAGAACAAAATTTCGTAGTTGTGTATTCCTGTGCCCAGCAATGTATAAATAAAAGAGTCTCATTTAAAGGTAGTCTGGATTCCTCGGACCACTTATTTGAGAATAAAACCTTAGAGGTTTTGCAATTTCTCACATAGCAAACCCACTTTTTTTTTTATAGTTCAATTTCATATTTTTGTCCTTAATCATACTTTTTCAAATTAGATAAGACAACTTTATCTTGAAAAAAATGTTAGACATTTTCTTCTTTATTGCAAAGAAAATTAAATCAACAAAATTCATCTCTGTATCCGTTATGAACAGAGGGAATAACCCTCTTAGTTTTTCTATGGTTTAATTTATTAAAAAAAAAAAAAATATGATGAACTGTTTATAGTAATCATTTGGTGATTAAAAGTAACTGTCGCTAGGATAGTCGCGGTGGCCCAAGGATTTTTAAACGGAGTAAAAAAATCCTTGGTTATGCTGTCCTTCGGATAGGACGTAAAATGGAGGTCACGAGCCTGTACGATGTCAGGTACTCGTTAAAGATACATATCTTAATTGTACCTGGATAGGCAAAATTTAGGACTTCCACTGTAGCATCGTCCGATTAGCCTTAGTAGCGTAAAGGGGGGTTTAAACAAACAAATTAATATAAAAATATAATTTTATAAATGGTATAATAAAAATTAGTACAATTTTAGTTTGTAATTTATCTGTCATATTATATTTTCTTGACATTTCATGTTTCGAAAAATTATTTACCCATCTTCAGAACTCCATGAAACATCAACACAAATTCTCTTATTGATAAAATTAAAAAATCAACTCTCTTTCATATTGACCGATTGAACATATTTACCTTCCTTAACCTAAATGAAAATAAAATTTGATGAAGTTATAAATGAAATCTATCCAATAATAATAAACAAAATAAACGAAAGGTGACAATTGACTCATATACATCAATAGAAGACAAGAACAAAATCGCAAGGAAAATCTTTAAGCTATCTACAGTAAACCCTCATTATTACGAACTCGGATATAAGGAACACCTCGGTATAGCGAACCAAAATGCTATCCCCCTAAAATTACCATTATATTTCTGCTGAACCCCTCGTTATAGCGAAATCCCTCGGTTAGAGCGAACTACGAACTAAATTTGATGCCTGAGAATTATTATATTCTGTTATAACGAACTGCTAGAATTGTTATTATTATTTTTTTTTTTTACTGTATTACGTAGAATGAGCGCGGGAAGACGAAGTAGCACCAGTTTCTAGAATTTAGGTGTTTTTTTACTCTTAACTAATCCGATTTGCTTTTGCTCTCTCTCTGATTCCAATGACTTTTTTCTCAAAACTAGCTCAGTTCTGTTTGGAGTTCTGTATTATTCGAATCAGTGTTCTGTAGTCGTTTATACTGTTTTGTTTTTTTAATACACAATGAGTTCGTTGGTAGACGAGTGTCACAAACGTAAATTCTTATCAATCGAGGAAAAATTAAAAATTCTCCTGGGTATTGAATCGGGAATTCCGGAATTCACAAATCAACATTGTCAACCATTGTAAAAAACAAAGATAAAATAGATTCAACCGCAGCCCAAGGATTAACTTCAGCACCAAATAAACGACTGCGCTCTGCGGCTCATGAATTAATTTGGAAAAAAATTGATAAATTGCTTTAAACAAATGAGATCTCAAATACCAATCTCAGACCCTCTTATTAACCATTCCGTATTAAGGTCTGGCCACACATGTCCGCACCGGATCCGCACCGTAGCAATAATACAGGTTATGTTCAGAATATTTTTAATTTAACTTACATATTACCTTTAGTTATGCCTAAAGTTCAAGCCACACATGTCAGACACAGGCCACTTTAGGCATAACTAAAGGTAATATGTAAGTTAAATTAAAAATATTCTGAACATAACCTGTATTATTGCTACGGTGCGGATCCGGTGCGGACATGTGTGGCCAGACCCTTACTCGAATCATAAGTTAAGGCTAAAGAACTCTCAAGTGAACTTGGTAAGTAAATTAATGAATCTCATTTTTTACTTAATATGTAGATTTACTAAAAATAAATTACATAAATGCGTTTTAATTTAACTAGTTCTAATGAATGAATTTCATTCTAAATATGATCAAATTAGTGCGGGCATTGGCTAAAAAAAAAAAATAAGAATCCTCGGTTATAACGAACCTCGATATATCGAACTCTGAATATCAAACCCCCTACCAGTTCGCTATATCGAGGGTTTACTGTACTACCAATATCTACCGACTAGAAATTTCGAAATGATCAACAAAAATCCGAATAGGGCATTTTGTATGAAACACTTTTAAATCTATAAATTAAAAAACAAATAAAATAGTCCATTTAATGAACCCCCCCCCCCCCAATGTAAAAAAATAATTAAAATACGATTTTCGAATTTATCCGAGTTTAGCCAGTCAAATTTAATAAAAGATAAATATAAAATATTAGTTAATTACAGCGCGCTCTATCCATTGATTATACCTACCCGATTTCTCCATCTTATTCTTCATTTCCACAAATTGGCGTCGTGTCATAAATACCTATATAATATAAATTTTATTTCTGCTTGAACTATATTGTTAGAATAGAATTATAGTTATATATAGAATTTTAATATATAATAATAATAATAATAATGTTTATTGAAATAATATATACATAAATGACTTATTTACATTTTTTTACAACCATTAAAACATTTATGCTTTGGATTGCTCCGTCAGCAGAGTTGCAATTATAAACATTACCTAATAATTTCAAAGTAAAAAATATTATAGAAGAAAGAAAAACAAATAACTAAAATAATCATAATAAAATTAAATTATATCTTGTATACAGTATGCTTAACAAAGCCGCTAAAAATATAGGAGAAGAAAATTAACATTCTCAAAAAACAATACTCATTTTCCTTTTTTTTTTTTTTTTTTTTTTTTTTTTTTTTTTTTTTTTTTTATTATAATTAAATTCCCTAACTAAAAGGCTCCTATAATATAGTGCCTCTCTTAAGAACTTTACAAGTCCGGCCCAATTATAGAATTTTAATATATATTTTTATTTATATTTTAGGTTTTATTCTTATTTTTATTGTTGTTGCATGATTGATATGTTTTATTAAGATTTTTATGTATTATATAATTAATTTCCGTTGGAATGTATTTACAGTATATTTTTAGCCATTAAGGGATTAAGTAAAAGAGAGAAAGGATTAAAAAAAAATATATAAAAGAAAAATAATATATCTATGTAGGTATATTATATATCTTTGATGCACGGTCGTAAGTGCTTAAGTAACTTTTTGAGTATTTGGAGATTATTTCGTATTATTATAGCACGAAATCAGATCTACTCGTTGGTATTAAGGTCTTACTTCAAACTATATTGTTTTATAAAAATAACAATTACAAATAATATCAATAATTACATTTTATTCTTGAATGTTTTAAACTTTTGCTCTCCTGAAAAATTAAAATTTAAAATAAAATAAAAAGACCGCGCATCAAAGATATATGCATTGATGTCATTATCATATATTATAAAGATTTTAGTAGAGGTGAGAGATAGTCAACTGTTTTTCAATTACGATAGGTTAAATGATGGTCAGGATTTTCAGTTAACAATGATTTTATTGTGGTAAGCCAACGTTTCGTTCCAACTATGTACCTAGTACGACAGTAGCTACTGTACCTAACCACGATAAACGACTCCTCTCAGAACCCATTTTCATCCATCTGGAAAAAAATAACCCGGTAAATCACAAAACAGATAAAGAGATAATTTCATCCACTTATTCTAATATCTTCCGCATTCTCAAATCCTAGTTTTGATTTCATAGGCACCTGCAATTATCTCTGAGCCTCTTGTACTATTATTATTTTTTGCATTGTATACTTCTTTCTGTATATTTTCCAATTTTTTATGCATTGTTACATTATGTATTATCTCATTTCTATGATATTATTGAGTCTATCTATTTTTTTAGTTTTTAAATATTTTTGTTCACTCAGTTGTCATGTGCCTTCACTTCAAAAGCGTTGGATTTCCCCGCCATAAACCTTTGAAGTCGGCAAACCACTACCTCTCACCTTTTTACCTTTAGTCTTAGTATCCACCTGGACTCAGTAGGTAAATATCAGATTCTATTTTATCTTGTTAACCAGCCACTTATTTTAATATTCATGTATACATCATCTTTTATATTATTATCAGTTCTGTAATGTATCCATTTATATAATTTAATTTTATAATGATTATTTTAGTTATTTGTTTTTCTTTCTTTTATAATATTTTTTACTTTGAAATTATTAGGTAATGTTTATAATTGCAACTCTGCTGACGGAGCAATCCATAGCATAAATGTTTTAATGGTTGTAAAAAAATGTAAATAAGTCATTTATGTATATATTATTTCAATAAACATTATTATTATTATTATTATTATATATTAAAATTCTATATATAACTATAATTGTATACTAACAATACAGTTCAAGCAGAAATAAAAATTATATTATATAGTTATGACACGGAACCTATTTGTGGAAATGAAGAATAAGATAGAGAAATTGGGTATAATCAAAGGATAGAGCGCGCTGTAATTAACTAATATTTAATATTTATATTTTATTAAATTTGACTGGCTAAACTCGAATAAATTCGAAAATCGTATTTTAATTTTTTCTTTACATTGGGGGGGGGGGGGGGGTCATTAAATGGACTATTTTATTTGTTTTTTACGATAGGTTAAATAATGGTCAGGATTTTCAGTTTACAATGATATTTATTATGGTAAGCCAGGATCCTGGGGATTACCCCGCCATAAACCTTTGAAGTCGGCAAACCTACCCCCTACCACTACCTCTCACCTTATTTTTACCTTTAGTCTTAGTATCCACCTGGACTCAGTAGGTAAATATCAGATTCTATTTTATCTTGTTAACCAGCCTCTTATTTTAATATTTATGTATACCATCTTTTATATTATTATCAGTTCTGTAATGTATCCATTTATTGTCACCCTCTAGCATAGATACTCATATATTTGTTTTCTTTTAGCCCTGATGAAGATCCACAAGATGGATCGAAACGTTGGCTTACCACAATAAAATCATTGTAAACTGAAAATCCTTAACATCATTTAACCTATCATAAAGATTTTACAAATAGCCTCAGATAGACATTTAGTATGCTGTGTGTCAGCAACCCAATGTAGTTGGGCAGCGTCTCTTTTATGTATGAAGTGTTTCTCTCTCTCTCTCTCTCTCTCTCTCTCTCTCTCTCTCTCTCTCTCTCTCTCTCTCTCTCTCTCTCTCTCTCTCTCTCTCTCTCTCTCTCTCTTTAACAAAGTTGGATCCCGGAAAATCCGGGATCTGTATCAGAAGGAGAACTTGGATAAAATACAACCAAGTAATTTCGGCCCACATCCTTTAGCATTAAGCTTGAGCAACTACATCATTTATAATTTTAAGATACTATAAATACCTCTAAAACACATCATTGGAGGTTGAATTAAATGTCCCAACAGTTGTTTTTAGGCTTTATTATTTCAACTTTAAGCCTCTCGGATTTCTACCTGTCCTATCTAGGAAAATATTGAGCCCACCCCCTAATAATTTGGAGCTGGTAACGCCTATGCTTACAAGTAAAAAAATATCAAAACTATAAATTGATATTGTAAAATAGTATGGAATTCCAAAATATTCAACTAAAAATGGCATTAACTTCAATACTTTAATAAAATTGATAATCTTACTACTAATTTATATTTTAAACAGTATTATTTTAAATACATTTAAATTAAAAACAAAAATATTACAAACTGCTTTGTTAACGGAATGTATATCACTGTGTTTTTGTTTGCTTCCTTGAACAACTGATCACAATTGTTTACAAAGAGCCGTATTACTAATTACATATATAAGTAGTGAATTCCGATTATCCTTACCAATCCCGACATCAGCTGGGATAAAACAGGCTTTACTGTTTGTCAAGAAAGTAATATCACGAAGTAGCATTAGCTCATGTCAGATTATGTTATTGAAATTTCTAAATATCTCATCACTAAAAAAAATAATACAGGTGCAGGAAAAACTCCGTCAGTAAAAAGAATCCAATTTTGACTCGAACGCATTTGAATGTTTGCTATTTCAGAGAAGCTTATACAAAATTAACACAAAGAACCCAATAATAACAGAAAACTATTATCAGTAACTTACATTTGTATAACCAAAAGATCATAAGTACAAGCATCAACAAGAAAAACGCTATTCAGTTCAAATATTTGCTAAAGCTCTATCCAAGAACTAAAACAAAAACAACCAGATATTTTGCAGCTTTTATTGAAAGTTTTCTAATATACAAATTTTGCAATGGTTTAAAAGGAATTTTCTTCGCGCAGTTTTTGTGCACGGCTGAAAATGTGTACATCATTCCAAAAAAAAAAAAAAAGATACGAGGTCTTGCTGTAGTATCTGTGATATATTTCTTCCAATTACAGACGGGATTTTTCTTAAGTACAAACTGTTTTCAAACAAATATTGCAGCTTTTTTTTGTTTTTATAAATATGATAGAATATACGAAAAGTATACTTTAGCAACCACTGAACGTCACCGAAAAATAATGACTGACAAGATTTTTCTCCTGTACAAAGGCTAGAATACTTATAAATCTAAGTACGACAAAAAAATACTGTACTTAAAACACTTTGTTCTTTTTAAAATATTTTCAAAAAAATATATTGTCTCACCTTCATCTGAAAGTTGTGATATCGGGGACTGGGAGGGTCGAGCATGTGCGATCTGGACCAGTCGGAGGCGGACCGTAGACTGGGGCGTGAGCGATGGGCGGTCCCTAAAGAGGGTGGGGGAAGGCGGAGGGCCATTGGCCTGCTGAGGCCACGCCCACATCGCCACGCCCCTTCCTCGCGCACGCTCCGTAGGTGTATGCCCCTTATATGCTAATCTCTCTGTGTGGACTCTTTGATTTCAATGGGGAAATATATCACAGGGCGAAATCCAAGCAAGGGGATAAACCACTGCCTTTTAAATCAAATACCTCTGTGTCTGTCACATCTTTTTTTTTTTTTTTAACATTCTTTATTTAGGTGGACAATATTAGAAAGGTGAATTCTATCCGAGGCGATATTGAGAAGGCTGTCTGATTTACTTGATTGTACTGTCAACTACACTCTCGGTTATTTATTTTAAACTAATAAATCAATTTACTTGAATTTTTTAACATGATTTATTTCATAGATACATTTAGTTAAAATCGTGGGCGAAAATCTATTTGAAGGTTTGGAGTCCCAATGAGTCTAATTTAAACTTTTATAGGTCCAGTAACCTATCTTTGGAAACGAACATTTCGACTTTAATTTTAGGTCCTCTTCAGAGCAAAATCAGAAAAAAACAAAAAAAAAACATACACAAACCGATAAAATAAAATTTATAAAGAAATTTATATCAATAAAGATGAAATTCTGCTTGTTTGTTTGTTCTTTATAGAAATCCATATCATTTGCCCCAAATTCTCCGAATTTCGCTCAGTGGTTCTTTCATACCAGGTGCGAACACCTGTCCATATTATCTTCAGCTGATATTCTTTATTGTTATAAAAATCATAATGATCTCGCTTTATAATGTTTTTTTACGAAACAGGCCGTTTCTTTAGAAAAATGAAATTCCCCGCGTGAAACCGGGATATGCAGCAGGGATATGTATATAAAGATGAAATTCTGTTCGTTTTTTATATAAATCCATACCGTCTGTCATAAATTCTCCAAATTTCGCTCAGTGGTTTTTTGATACTAGGTGCGAACACCTGTCAATATTAAAATTGCCTAACTTCAGCCGATCTCTGGGTATATTCTTTATTGAAATAAAAATCGTTTTGATCTCGCTTTACATTGGTTTTCACGAAATCGACCGTTTGAGTCGATAAAAGTCTCAGTTTATAGATTTTATAGATTTAAAAAATGAAATTCTCCGGGTGAAACCGGTATATACAGCTAGTATCAAATATATGTGAAACATATATTTGATACTATACAATACAATACGATACAAATGAAAAACTGGTAACTGAGGCAAACTACCCGTACTACAAGTCCTTTGTGTACGGGTGGAAAACTGCAGTTGGCTTTGCCCATTTCAATTTGACAAGGCAGGGACCCTTGCCTGGAAGACCGCCTGAAGGAGGAGATGAAGAAGAAGGCCAGGAAGAAGGTGATTTGGGGAGCTGAAAAACTGAAGTAGGAAGAAGAAGGAACAGAAAAAACAAAACAACATCAACTGAAGTATGCCTCCAACGATTCCCAATAGCAACATTTGAAATGTTGCCAACACCCGTGTTGCCGAAAGGCAAGGAAAGGCGAAATAAATAAATAAATAAAAAATAAATATATGTGAAACATCATATCAAAATTAAGTGTAGTAATAACAAGATTGTGAGATCTAACAGACTAGAGTTCTACACATGCTTTCATTCACTTATCACTTTTTACTAGCTTGTTATGAGGTAGATATTTATCTATCTATCTATAAACTATCGATTATCTTTCACCGTCATTATCTTATGAAACTTTGCTGTGGCTTAGTAGCTGTAATGAGTTGAATTAATTATATCCTATTCTTTTTAATACAGTCAAATCATAATTCACTGATAAATTTTCAGTTTCAGCTAATGTAATCTTTTGAGAAGCAAGACGCCTAAGATGGATATAATTCATATTCTGAAAAAGAATGATATGTAATCTTATAAAACTTCGATAGTTTTCTTATGTATATGTCCATTGAAAAATATATTACATGATTCGAGAAAGGAGGAAGAAATCGAGACAAATTAATTATATCTGGCATTCAAAAATTTGCCAAAACATGGATCCCTTCACCTAATAGAGAAATTAAAGTTTTACTATGAGGTAGACAGTTGAAGTAGATTGTGTGACAACGGGCATCCATCCACTGCTCCAGTGCATTAAAGTATTTGGGGATGAACAACACCTCAAGGTTTTTGAAAATAAAATAATAGTTTTAAAATTAGGGCAATAAGCCCTAGGCTATAAGGCCGAGACAACAGGAATAGTGGCTACTAATTGGACCAAATTTCAAATCAATGCCTGAATTATAACTGTACTTATTCACTAGGAATAAACCACCCCAATGATTCTTATTAGTCACCTAAACCATTTTGGACTTAAGTCGACTTAACAATTTATTCACTGAAAAATATTTGCCAACAGTTTTCGTCATACCACCTATCATACCACCTATCACCTATCCTTTGGCGTGAGATGGCAGGATAGGGTTGAGTAAATATAATGCGTTGAATTAATTATATCCTATTCTTTTTATTAGAGACAAATCAAAATTCACTGATAACGATAAAAAGGTTGCAGCTAATCTAGAAATCAACATTTTTTACATCTCATATTTGACTATAGTAAGCATTAGTGGTCCATTCATTTAGCACAGAAAAACTTATTGGATTATTTCAGTAGAGGCGAGATTAAATATAAATAACACACAAGTAAAAGGAACTAATAAAGAATATAATAGGAATAGGGTTTAGTACAATCACAATAGTTAAAAATCTGGTGCGTGCGCGCAACACACAACTTTCACTTACCAACTTACTTAGATTAGAAATTGACGTGTTTTGCTAAATATCATTTCCCAAAGTCACACATTTTTCTACATTCATGTCTTATTTTTGTTAATCGTTAAAGCCGTTTTTGAGTAAATAAAAAAACCCGTGAAAATGATACAAAATTTATTAAGTAAAGTCCCCCCTTCGGTTGATCAATTTTGATCAAATGTTGGCTATCACATATTTGGCATATACATACATCAAATACCCAGTTTGATCAAAATCTTAAAAGCCGTTTTTGAGTAAGTAAAAAAAACACGTGAAAATGATACAAAATTTATTAAGTAAAGTCCCCTCTCCGGTTAATCAATTTTGATGGAATTTTAAAAGTCATATCTCGGGCATATACATACATCAAATACCCAGTTTGATCAAAATCGTTAAAGCCGATTTAGAGTAAATAAAAAAAACACGTGAAAATGTTACAAAATTTATTAAGTAAAGTCCCTCCTCCGGTTAATTAATTTTGATGAAATTTTCAGTCATATCTCGGGCATATTAATACATCAAATACTCAGTTTAATCAAAATCGTTAGAGCCGGTTTTGAGAAAATCGAAAAAAACCTAAAAAGTTATTAAGTAAAGTACACCCTCCCTTTAAGTAATTTTGATGAAATTTATGCTGTCACATCGCGAGCATATACCTACACTAAATACCCAATTTCAGGATCGCACGGTTTATAGTTTTTGAGCTAGTCTGTTCACACACACACATAGACACACAGACACACAGACACAAACACATACAGACCATTTCGCAGGACTTGGTCATTTCGACTCAGGGGACACCAAAACGTGTATTTCCGTTGAAAACCGGAAGTCGAAATTTCCACGATCGCAATACTTCCACTTACTATATATTTCATATATAGGTAAGTGAAAGTAAAAATGTGCCACATAAATCTTTTACCGTAATACATATTAATTAAATTCAGAATATAACACATGATGGTATAAGATTAGATATAACGGTAGGTTCTATCTGAAATAGGTTATCAAAATATCTTAAACAAATAGATTCGATGCTTTACATACAAGTAAAAAGACAACACACAACTATCTCCCTCCCTAAATATCAAAAGAAAATGAAGTCTTGTGTCAATAAATCAACTTACACCGTCATCTGTTGGAAACTGACAGAACTTACAAATTATCACATTCAATTATAGTATAATAAGCATTTAATTTGGAATTAAAGAAATATTTCGAGTTAAAAGTATCCTATATTTAATCGAGATAAATACTACCTACCTTTCAAGTTTGACAAAACTGCACACAATTAGCCAAATTTCATCGAAATCGGTAGTTTCTGATTTTACCTCCGACAAACATCGGGACACGACGTTTTTAAAATAAACAAAGATCTATGATAATCAACATGGATATACAGTACCAGTCAAAAGTTAAGACTCACTTGTATTTAATTCACAATCTTCAAGTTTAATAAAATAATTTTAACTCAAGAGGTAGAATATGGTGGATATATTCCACCATCATTAACTCAAGAGGTAACATTTCAAACATTATATCATTAAGTTTAGAATAAAATTATAAATACGGTTCACCTATGGTGAAGTCTTTAGCATGGGAACCTGATATACTAAAGGTCGCAGGTTCGCGTACCGAAGTGGCCCAATATGTTTTTAATGGGAGTAAAAAATCCTTGGCTATGCCGTCCCTCTGATAGGACGTAAAATGGAGGTCCCGAGCCTGTACGATGTCAGGTACTCGTTAAAGATCCCTATCCTAATTATACGTGGATATGCAAGATTTAGGGCCCCCACCGTAGCATCGTCCGATTAGCCTTAGAAGCATAAAGGGATGTTAAAGAAACAATCAAACAAATTATAACTAAATTAAAAATAAAGTTACAGTTTTTATTTTGTTAAATAAATAAAATGTTGTTATTTATTTATTTATTATACAAAACTAAGGGTGAGTCTAAACTTTTGACTGGTACTGTACCCAACCTAACTTAACAATATAATTAATAATTGATAAATTCGATACATAAGGTACCTACATTCATAAATATATTCATGGTTGCAACGATATTTATATCGATATAATCGATTAGGTTACGGTCGATGTTCTGTAGCTGACGGTAACAAGCTGTGAAGGATTGGACCCGGCTGTTCCCCCTTGTTTGCGAGGGAGGGAACTTTTTGGAGGGAGGGTTTCCGCTTGCCCACGCTTTGTTTATTTTTCATATTTATTATTTATAAGGCAGTGTATTCGCAATGAAGGGTTCCTCTTCCGGCGAAATTTCCTATTGTAATGCGCGTCGCATATTTTACCACACAAAAATACGAACTCAGATATTTTAAATTTGTAAACATAAGTTTACAATATTTACATAGATACTTACATTTAACACGTTCACGCCGGGACTGTTTAACACTAGAAAGACGGGAGCTTAGTATATACCTATATTGCCTGAAAGCAGTCAAAATGACTGCATTGTGAAAAAATAACTAATGCGCAAAGAAATTTGTTTAACAGTAATTTTTAATATATTTTATATCACTTACAGTCATATAACAAGTTATTAATAAGTATTAACAATAAAAAAAATGTATTTCAGTTCGAAAAAAAAATAATTTATACATTATCTGGACATTTTAAGCAAATGAAAGTGCAAATCTTTTTGGATGTACATCTTCCGCAAACATACTTTTTACATTTTTGACAAATATTATTTGTTTTGTTATTGTGGCAAAGTCGTATTTGACAAATTTTTCGTTTGGTAGATATACAACACATATATACTCCGGAAGCGAAGGACGGGGGAGGGCAACAGCAACGATTAATTAACCGATTTATATGTTGTAGAAAAAGTCACAAAATTATAAGAAGCTGTGTCATTATTTAAATCATTATTTTCTTAATTGAAATTCAAAAGCAGTCAAAATGACTTGCTTAGGCAATCTAGTGTTAAGGCTGTTCGCTCTATCGGGCGGGAGCTACTCTAGGGCATTATGCAGTATTGGCAATCCAACAATAATAAAATAAACAATAAAAAATAATATCCAACTAGCTATGTTTATAATACGATATTAACTATAACTGTTATTAAAAAATAAATGTTTATACGTTTATAAGTATATGAATATAAATATAAATAAATACCAATAAATATAAAAATAAATGAATTTATGTTAAATTTTCATTATTTTAATTGTCAGCTATGTAGAAACTATTTCCACTTTCTTAACATTTTGGCTGCCATGTCACCTGAAATCGAGAAACCGTTCTCTTGTCAGAGAATTAAATATTAAAAAGGTGTAGAAACGAGAGCGTGACTCTGAGATATTCTTTTTCGGCAGTCAAAGTGTTAAAGATCTAATTATTTGACCGAGGTGGTATTCTAGCGTGAGCCACCGGTGGTACACGCCGCCCGATGAGGCAGTAGAGTGTGAGCCACCGGTGGTACACGCCGGCGTAAACGTTTTAAACAATTATTTTATACTAGCTAGGGTGCCCGGCTTGTTTGCTAGTTTTAATAACAGAAAAACTTTAAAATTAAAGGAAATATAGAACAAAATTAACACCTTCTTGAAACTTCGGTTTTAACTTGGTGTCAATATTAAGATTCGAGAACTGCAGAGGTTGCCCAATTAAGGAACCCTATATACTTTATAGGGGGTTGAAAATGGTAAATGAACAATTAATTTTAATGTAACTTTGTTGAGTTATGCATCGTGTTTTATGGTTTCTGTAATTCTGAATGGTATAAGCCCATTCCAAGCAGTCAGCAGATAATAATTATTAGATTATAGTTGAAAAAGTTAAAGATATTATATTTCGAGTATAAATTAAGCGCCGAATACTGTGATGATCCTATTAGATCCAGAAGAATAGAAACTACTGAAGATTCTTAGAAACTTTTTTTTAAGACCTTTCTTCCATTTCAATCTCCCTTAAGATATCCCCCCGTAATTTGACTCTGCAGAACTCGAATCTTATTACTATTACAAAGTGAAAAGCAAAATTTCATGAAGGCACAATTTTTTAACCATATTTCTTTTTGAAGAACCAAGAGGGATGATAAAATCTTATTGAAAAAGTGCTGTATTTGGAGTTAGTCATTTTTCAAGTGGAATGCCCATCTTACATAGTAATCAAAACAACTTCTTTTTTGTAACTACAATAAGAACACTTCAAGCTTTTTATTTTCGATTTATATTCAGTCAATTTATCTCTTTTTTTTATGTGTCTTTTTATTCGATCACTGTACTATTAAAATATGTTCACTCATATTGCATTAAATTTACTTGAGTATATATTATACTGTATATATATATATATTATATACTGATTAAACGTAATGTGTTGATCAATTAGCCTTCTTATGAGAAAATTAAATTTTTTATGAATCCAGTTGGTTTTCTAATGGATTGCAGAGATGTTGAATTATTACCGCTTAATTTTTTAGTAATTTAAAAAGTACAGCTGAAAAAATATATAACCTTTACTACCTCACTGGATGAATGAACAATAAACATAGAGTGAAACGCACCCTAGCGCTTCCTGGTAGCCTGAAGCTCGAACTAAATCTTTCATTCATAAACTCGTATCTCAATCTCAGAGAGGCTAATTAAATGGTGCGAGAGGCTTAAAATTCCAGTCCTTTTCTCTTCAATTTCAAACCCTTAAGAGAAAAACGGAAACCTTCTTCTCCGTTAGGCGGCATACAGTTACACGCTGACATAAATCTCTTAATCATACGTGGAGTCGTTTCTGAGCCTTATCGGCACGCACATTGTACACTTTGCTTTATAATATATATTGATTTACAATAGTAATAATTATGACTATTATGACTCGGTGAAACCGATGGTTTGATACCGAAACCACTAATCGCTGCCAATCGACTGCACAACTGAACTACTTCGACAATAAATTTAATACATGGCTTAAATAAAAGGACAGATATAATTGGGAGTTTATCAAATTTCTGAAATTTATTTAGAACTAATAAATTGGCGTTAGTATATTTCAGTGTACTTCGATAGGAAATGTACCTATTTTTAAGCCCCGAAAATTATTCGTGTTCGCATCCCGCGGTGCTCCTAGGATTTTTTAAAGAGAGTAAAAAATCTTTAGCTATACCGTCCGGATAGGACTTACGAAGGGCGATCAAAAAGTTTTGCAACTAAGTTATAAACAAACCTTATTCCGTTAATCCTTCTTTTGTCCCTGATAGCTGATCTATCAAGAGTAAACATGTACACAATATTGAGACCGTCAGTCCAGTCCATGGGCGGATCCAGCCGATTGTAAAGGGGGGGCTGTAGTCCTAAAGGGGGAGGGGCTGCAGCCACACAGACCTTTATTTGGATCTGCCAATCAGCTTTTTTACCTTTATGTTCCTTTCCCACAACTTAAATTCTACTTGTTCTGCATATTATTTGTTCTTTAACTTGCTTTCTTGCTTTAAGGAAAGTCAAATTCTATCTTTAAATGCCGAAAAAATTTCCAAAGGGAGGGGCTGCAGCCCCCACAGCCCCTCCCTGGATCCGCCAATGGTCCAGTCAGTACCTATTTAGCAGTGCCTTTGGAAACATGTCGATATCTAGTGACTTCAAGTTTGAGTATCGAAGCGTCATTAAATTTTTGTGTAAAGAGGGCATTCTGTAAAACATATTTACGACAGAATGGTGAATGTATATCGCCATGATTGTCCCTCTTTTTCTACAGTCACTAGGTGGTTCAATGAGTTCAAACGAGGTCGTGTGAATGTGCAAGACGAAGCAGGATCCAAGAAGAAAGTTTTTTTTTTTCCGTGGTATCTGTAGGTTGAAGGACAGGTGGAATAAGTGCATTGATGTTAGGAGGGATTATGTTGAAACATAAAAATATTTTTAGCATTTTTGTCTACTTTCTTTCTAGCTTGGTTGCAAAACATTTTGATCCCCCTCGTATAATGAAGTTCCTGAGCCTTTGCGTTGTCAGGTACTCCTTAAAGATCCCTAACCTAATTATACCTGCCCAGACAAATTTTAGAACTCCCACTGTAGCATCGTACGATTAGCCTTAGGGGCATAATTTAATAATAATAATAATCTTTATTTAGAATATTCTTTATTGTTTTAAAGGTTTTACAACACCTTGTAGCAAGGAGTAGGTTTTGAACAAATAAACAAAACCATTTTTATACAATGATACAATAAATAAATATCAGTTTTATACATGGGTACAATATTATATCATAGTTACATTATCAATACTATACCGTTTCCTTACGATAATTTATCTAAATTTTCCCAAAAAAATTGTATACAATGCAAATCTAACAAAATTAAAAAAAAAATGATATGTCACATGACCATCTCCTTTAATCAAACATTACAAAACTTCTTATTTTACCACCTCCTACAATGAAAATATAAATATATTTGAATTTATTATAGTCTGTGATTGTTACAATTTCCTGGAATATTTGTTTATTATTTTTCTTAATGTAAGAGTATTTTATGAGAAATTGGTTTCTGATCGGATTTAAAACGGGACATGATTTGAAAAAGTGTCGAAAATTGTCTGGTTCATTCTTGTTGCAAAGAGGACATGAGGATTTCGGATTGAGTTCATCATGAGTCTCTGTAATTAGGAACCAGCTTATTGTACTTGTGAGTGAGATTAGACTTATTTTATTTAGGTGGCATCGATATTTTACATAATCTTAGCTGTTATATCACCAAATGCAAGCTCTATTGCTTTATCAATATCTTTGCTTAATAGTTGGTTTATCTATTGTTAGTACCAAATTTTTCTTTTCTTTCAGAAGGAGGGTTGTATCTTGAGCCACCAATATTTCCCTGGAAGCTATCGAGAAAAGAGTATTTTTGACTTCAGTTGCCCAGTTATATGGTGTAGAATAATCTATATTTCCAAAATTTTACAAATGCCTTTTTTCATATATTGTAAATTGTATATTCATTTAGTAACCTCCTGTTAACTAAGTTTTAGTAATACTTGATAGGAGAAACCTCCCAGTGAAGGCACTCCTAGCATGACAGTTCTACAGTAACAGGTCCCTGCTCCAGAGGCGTTTCAGTCTCCTTGTTGGGTTCTGTGGCAGTGTGTCTGTCAGTAGTGTTTGTACCAGGCGGTTGGGATGTCCAGCAAGTGAGTTATGAAAAGTAATGTTTTTTAATCATATCAGTTACGAGCTTCGGCGTATCCAGCCGATCGTAAAGGGGGGGGGGGGGCTGCAGTCCTAAAGGGAAGGGGGGCCGAAGCCCCACAGCACCTTTATTTGGATCTGCTAATCAGCTTTTTTACCTTTATGTTCCTTTCCCATAACTAAAATTCTACTTGTTCTGCACATTATTTGTTCTTTAAGTTGCTTCCTTACACTAAAGAAAGTCAAATTCAATCTTTAAATGATGAAAAAATTTCCTAAGGGAGGGGCTGCAGCCCCCCACCCCGGATCCGCAAATAGTTACGAGTGGCATTTTTAGGTCTTTGTGTAATGATTTGTTGGAAAGTTAGAAGGGACAGTGAGAAATATAACGGATAAGTGGCATAAAGTAACGTTAATTGAATAAGTAGAAAACCACACGTTGCTGCAAACCAGGGTCTCAATTCGGCAGGACCTCAGAGTCAGCAGGCACATGAGGACTTATACATCTTCAACTGAAGTGGAACCTCCACGGACTCTATCCCTGAAGTGGACACACGGGATAAGGTCGTCAGTCCTGCACCCGTTGTGTATAAGGGCCGTATTTATGAACGTTCCTAAGGAAGCAGTTGAGGTTACCTTAACTGGTTCCTATGTTAAACTAACCTTTAAGCTTAAGTGTTCCTTTAGATAATTCTCATTTTATGAACCTTCCTTAACAATTCCTTTCCTTAACTAATATGCATCTATTAAGGTGCAAATTTAAGGCCACCCTAACTAAACAACCAATCAGAGAACATTGATAAGAGTACTCTGCCGCTAGGTGTAACCTCCCTAAACTGACATCAGTGTTTACTTCACTCTTGTTTACTGTGTTGTTTAGAGTGTTTTAAGTAGTTAATGTGGCAATTACAGCTCTAGAACTATAAGAACATGATAATTGGAGTAGAAATCACTGAAAGTTGAATAGTGTGCAAACATTGTTAGTGTAAAAGAACAAACAAATGTATACAATGTTTCATCTAATCGATTACAAAATAACTTAATGGATTCTTCAGGATAACAATCAAAAATATCTTTATTATAAGATGAAGATGCAAGAGTGAAAAAGTGTGATAAAACAATGTTAGGTAGTGTTAGTCTCAAACTTTATTTCTCTTGAGGTTAGCTTGGGGGATGAGAGACTGCAACATTATTCTAATTAAGATGTTTGTGATATACTATTGTATATTTATTATATATTTCTTAACATTATTCAAAATATTCTTGGATGGTTTAGTTCCAACCTTCTTCATGAGAAGGAGTTGTAAATGTTAGATATGTGTAAATTAGTAACCAACTTATTTTAAAAAAGATGTGTGTTTGAAATGTGAAATATTAAAGCTTCAATTTCCTTAATGAGTAAGCTGAAATTTATTTTCAACAACTTCATATTATTATATGAATTATTAAAAACTGATTGTTTACTTTAGAATGCTATTACTTTTTACTAGCATATTAATTATTGAAAAATCTTAGTGTACATGTGTTTTGACATTTTATAAAGAATTGGTTTATTAGTGTGCATTATGATTCTGTTATTTATTTTCCATTTTTATATAATAATAAATAAAAGTCGTCTACCAATTTATTTCTGTTCTTTTTACATTTCTCTTACCACTCTTCCAAAAACTTGTTATACCAAACTTATCTAATTTCAACAAAATCCATGAAAGCCTTTTATGTAAAATAGGCACAGATAAATAAATAAACTTTAAAAATGTTAAATTGGTACTATTAAAATTACATTTAATTTTCTCAAATTGGATTCAGTCTATATTTCATATCAAGATTTTGTTTTGTCAATGAGTAATTGAGTGAAACTATCTTTACTATCAATAATTAAGATTATATTGCTCATTACAGTACTACTTGCAGAAGAAAAAAATGAATTCACTTAATATTCTTTCAGATGTTTATATCACCAACTAATCAACTATTTACAATTACAGCTCTAATACTGGCTACTGAAACATAATTAATGTTAGAAGTGTAGAAATGGAAAAGATTCAAAAGCATTTGAAAAATCTCAAAAATGTTTGTGATTAAAGTTGTACACTTAAGTAATACTATCAATACCTATACTAAATAAGTATGCATTAATTGAAAATAATACATCTTTTGTTTTGATTTTGCTTATATAGAGAAATTATCTGTCTCTCATTGTGCCTAGTAATAAGAATGGCTACATATGAAAACATTTGATAAATATATAAAGGAGAAAAAAAGAAAAATACTTCACCAAGATTAAAATTTTTATTTATCTTAAAAAGTGCAATAATATTTCACCACCTTTGTTGTTTATACCTCATATAAATAAAGTAAAAATTCCAAAAAGTCGTTCGTTCTTAATAAACGGTTCTTTTTAATAAGTATTTAAGGCCTGATATTTTTTTCTCTTTTTATTTCTATTATTAAATAGTTAAGGAGAGGCTAAAGGTAGCTAATCACCTACCTTAGCACTAAGGAAGGAAAACATATCAAATTTATAGGAACACCTTAAGATCTAAGGCGTCCTTATGATAAGAAAGGTAAAGGAACGTTTATTAAATGAAAATTGTGTTAAGGTTAGCTAAAGGTGGGCATTTTAAGGAAGCCTTTAAGTAAGGCGTTCCTTAGGATCGTTCATAAATACGGCCCTAAGTCTTCTCCATTAGGCTGACGGGCAGTAACCCAAATAGAGCGGTCACCCATCCAAGTACGCTTGAATAACTCAATAGTAGGTTAAAGTTGTGATAACATAATTCAAAACGAGTGATATAACAGTTGTTTGCTATGTTCGTGTTCGAAGGCACTGATTTTCTACTTGTGAATTCGATATGTAATTCATAACAAATTACATTTATTGCTGTATAAATGTAACTTCTAGAGGTAGAAAGGCTATTTTTCATAAACCGTGTTTTGTTAAAAATCGAGAAAAAAGTTTAACTATGTCCTTCTCTAAATTCAGTTTAAAAACCATGGCTTATTTAAAATTTGCCTTACTTGGATTTTATAAAATCAGCCCGGGCAACTATGTCTTGATAATACCTTGACCATTCATTCATCATATCTTTTCTAATCTTCAAAGGTAAGGTAATTTTGTCAGTCAGGTGCATTAAGTCAACGCAAGTTTTAGCCTGGAGATCAACCTTCTCATTTTCTGGATTCCTTCGTGCGCCTTAATCCATATATAAATATTATCTCCTTGTTTTGATTTACTGCCAATAAAAATGTTCCTTAATTGTGTTTACTAAAATATTATTTCTGTCAATACTATTATATATTTTTTGATTGCCAATAAAGCGCTCATACATACTTACTTGATATTATAGGTACTATAGTATTCAATAATAGCGGTTTGTAGAGAGACGTCAGGAGTTTGGGGTAATTGGAGGCCATCTGCTTTCATACCGGTGATCTTGTTTGTGCCGGCGAGGCCCAGTAATTTGGAGTCTGTCTGCTCTGCAATTAGTACAGAGCTGGTGAGTCTATACTCTCATATATACATATATATACATCGGATATTTTTTCTCGACTGTTGATATTAAATGTGATAGTTGGGTTCCTGAGGTTCAGTCAGTTGTAATAAACAAATATATGATGGCGACGTTTCGAGACAATATTGTTCTCATAATCGTGCCCTACAATAAACCAGTCCTAAAGGGGGAGGGTGGGGCTACAGCCCCACAGCCATTCATTTGGATCTGCTAATCAGCTGTTTTATCTTTATGTTCCTTTCCCACAATTAAAATTCTACTTTTTCTGCACATTTTTTCTTTAACTTGCTTCCTTACATTAAGAAAAGTCAAATTCTATCTTTTAATGACGAAAAATTTTCCAAAGGGAGGGGCTGCAGCCCCCACAGCCCCCCCCCCCCTTGGATCCGCTAATGTCTGCTGAACACGTGGAGGTCTGTCCTCGCTTTTGATGTGATGCCTCCCCACACCATAACAGACCTACGTTCGAAATCCACCATTTCAGCGATGTTGCACTGGCTGTACCTCTCCCCCCTTCTCCATACTCTTACTCGGCCATCCTGAGTATACAGGTTAAACCTCGACTCGTCGCTGAACATAACGGAGGCCCAATCAGGCTCAGTCCAGTTAGCGTGATCTCGGCCAAATTGAAGACGTGCATTTCGGTGAGCTGCCGTCAACTGAGGCCCTGGAGTGCAAGTTCACTTCGGCGAGCCTTCTCCTTATTGTACGTGCACTCATGTCCACCTCCCGAGCAATTCTCAGCCGGCAAGCTGTTTCTACTGCTGTCTGTGTGCGGTTTCTTAAAGTTTGCACAATGATGAAACGGTCATCTGCTGGCTCAGTCGTTCTGGGGCGCCCTGATCCTGGCCTCCTCGTATAGAGTCCCGTCTCCTGGTACCTCTGAACCGCCCTTCGAACCGTTGTTTCCGGTAGGCCTGACGTCCTGGCCACGTAACGTTGGCTTCTACCATCTTTCAACAACGCAATTATTCGGGCAACTGTCGTAGCTTCCTAAACCATTTTATTAAACGAAAAAGATTAATTAACAATCTCACACAAAAAAACGAAAGGAAATTAACAAGAAGAGCAATTTTAGAAGGAAAACGTATAACAGTAAAGTCGCATTTACGTACTGATGCAATATTGTTTAAGAATTGTTATCTGTTGATTGCTTACTATAGAGGATTATTGACATAATATCAAAGGGTATGAATAAGAAATGAAAAATAGATGCTAGGACGTGTTATACCTACGTTAAGATACATTTAGTGCTAAAAAGGAAGGTGCTCCGGTTTTTTTGGCCGCGAGTGTATATGCATCTTGTTGAGAATAACACCCCACTGATTTTTTTTAGTAACAGTTACTTAGTGATCAATTAAAAGAAGTGATTTAAAGGAACACCTGTATTTATTTATTTGAGATTTTAAGGAATTTTATATGGGAATATTATATGATTTATACAAATAATCAAACAAATAAATATACTTTTAATAAGTTATTTCAGGTACCTCGGGGGGCCGAAATTCCAGGTACTAAATGTTTGAGTATTATCGCAAAATTTCATAATGTGGCCTTGTCTACAATACTTTTCCTTCAAAGAAAATTCTCTCTCATTCCTCTTATTTTCATAATTTATTTATTTATCGTTTTTTCACATTTTTAATCTCAAATTTCCGTATGGTATACATATGGTAGAAAAAAAGAGAGTTACTTAATTTCGAAGTTCTGTTGCGTGTTGAACTAAAATAGCTCCCTTTAAATCTAAGTAAAATCGCTTTGAAATAAATTAATTCTAAGGAGTAAATTCAAAGAGTACCTATTTATGTTAAATTTTTTGAATCCATGAATATCATCACTTGGTTTGAATTTATTAAATTTTCAAGAGTTAGGACTTTAATCTATGCTGTATAAAGATTATTCGCTATGTATCTTTAGAGCATCTAATCCTTTTTCCTTGCTCTATAAGGACCAAAAGGATTAGATCCTGAAGAATATCCGAGAAAGGAGACAGGCAATCGGAATCAGAGAGCGCAAGTCAGAGAGCACAGGTGGTGCCCGATCGATAGGTTACTGTCACCTAGCAGTTCCGGTAACCTGTTCCGCTCAGTTAACTGCAAACATTAGGAACGGTTACTTCTATATATTGGTGGTATTGATGGATTTGTTGAAGGCAGTTGTGGTTTGTTACACCGTTGTCAAAATCTGTATTTGTTAAAACTATGAAAAATCATATTCCGATTTATATTTCATTATTAATCCAAGTTTTCAACCCAGAAAACTCAATCATTAATGAAGTATATTATGATTAATTATAATTTTCGCGAAGACCAGCACATTTGAAAAATATTGTTCTTTTAAATGAACCGTCCCATGATTTTTTATTCAGATTAGTGGAGACTAATAAAAAACAGCCTAAGATCAATAAAAAAAACCCAGCGACATTGTCATCTTCTAAAACAGGTTCTATTTTCTTAACCCTTACTACTCATGTCGAGTCATATTGACCCGTACCAAGTTTCTTTTCATTCTATTTATACCTCTTTGGTATTGAATGATCACCAAACTTTGACATATCCTGTGTTTTAGCTCCAGTTACTTCTTGCTAGTGTCTGGAAAGGAGGTGTTTATTTTATCGAAATCGATAAATTTTGACCCGAAGTGAGTAGTTGCGTAAGCCATTTTTTTTGTCCTATGCAGGGATTTCATTTGTAAAAACCATTCATTTCTTATTTGTTTTAACTTCAAAGGTTGTTTGTAGACGAATTTTTAATCAAAAGAAATTATGTTAATAATAGCAATGTTAAGGAGTTCCTTTATTTTAGTACTTCATTTCAGACCTATAATTTAACATGTTATTAATTTTTAATTCATTTATTGTATACATAAATAAATATATATTTTCAATCCTTCTCCTGTTGTTTAAAACTAATATCGTACACCGTCAGGTTATTTAAATATTTTGATTTGTTCTGGGTCATATTGACCCGAGGTGAGTAGGTAAATTACACATTAATTCGGGTGAGGATTAAGGGTTAATCAAAAATTAGGAATATAGAAAATATAAACAAAATCAAATTCAAGAAAATTAGGTAGGCACTTTAAAGCCTTTTCAATCTTCAGCGAATATTTCTGACAACCTTTTCTCCTCAGATAATACCTAATTATTTAATTATTGTTAAACAATAACTAACCATCTATTAATAGTGTATAATAGAATTAGTATTAATAGTGTTAGGCCGAGACGGAGGTGGGTGGATTGCGTTTAGGCGGATCTTCAGAAGTTTGGTCTGGATGTCGGTCGGTGGATGTAGGTCCTACATCCACCGACCACTACCTATATTGTAGGTGTGCAGGGAGCAAATTGAAGTGTCGGCATCGAACCTCTGGGTTCGTTAACCCTTCTTCATTATTATTATTATTATTATACAATCATCAACGATTAATAATCATCCCAATATAGATAAAAAAACTTGACCGTGTAAAAAGACTCTCCATCCATTTTGAGGTCTATTTTATTGCCCATGGCGGTGGCAAATAGCGAGGCAACGTTTGGTTTCGAAATTTCGTTCCGAAAATTAACCGGGCTCTGCACACCAAAAATTAATAGAATTTTTTTGATAACTTAAGGGAGCGGGGTAGCTCAATGGTAAGGGATTGAGTTGATGTGCCGAAGGTCCTGAGTTGGAATCTAGCTTGGCGCAGGATATCTTTAATGTTCTGTCAGAGATCGTTTCGGTCTGTCTTAACCGCACTTCTGGGGGAAAACCCAGCCTCTAAAAAGTGGGTAATCTTATTTAAAAAATTAAGGGAAAATAATAAGGAAACGCGGTTGAGCGTGATAACGGTCAAATCACCTCGTTGCACGACCTCTGAATAAGAAAGAGTACTTCCTTGCACAATACTGAATCCAAACCATTCATGGGTTTTAGTGTTACAGTTCTTTTTTTTTTACAACTCTACTCTCGTATTCTCCTCCTATAAGAATATAATTTGTTTAACTAGACATTCATGAGGAAGTATTTATTCTGGCTATCCGATTGAAGCCCCCTCGAGCGCGCACCTTATTTACATGCGCAGTTCACGCCTGATCGGCTGAGAGAGGGCCCTTCCAAAGGTCAAGGCGGCTAATGCGCCTCAATGAAACATTATCCCGGACCGCACGTATGATAAGCCACTTATCCTCCCATCGCCGTCTCGGCCGTGGGTGTACCCTCGGGGTGTGGCTGTCGCCCTTTGTGAAGGGCGCGAGCGGCTGTCCGCAGCGGGGGCGCCTTGTCCTGGTGCAGTCATCGGAATGGTTCCGAAATGTCCCTCTCTGTTGGGAAAGTCTCAGGCTCTCTTCCTGTTGCTAATTCCTAGCCCAATGAATGATAGCAATAATCGATAGTAGTAATGAGCTCTCGAGCAGCAGTGAATAACTTACCATTCAACCATTCACCTCAGCTCACGCCTTCAGTCCTACAACTTAAAAAAAAAATGATTTATAATATTATAATAGACTAATTTATAAAATACAAATTTCAGTTGAAAATATCTGAGAAAATGAAATAATGATCGATACTGGAGCAACTACGATTCCGGAGGAAATTTTGCCCCTCCCCCCTAAACTTCTTATTTGAAATTTAAAAATCTGGTGCGTGCACGCAACACACAACTTTCACTTACCAACTTACTTAGATTAGAAATTAATGTGTTTTGTTAATTGCTTCTTAAAGTTATACATTTTTCCACATTCATTTCTTATTTTTGTTTTCATTTGCTCAAAAAAAAAAAAACACTAATTTCTTTTATTATTAAATAAAAATTTTTACTTGTGATAATTCGGCAATGCAAGAATAATACTCCAAGTCGTCTGATTTTACAATTCTTTATGTACTTGTTGAATATTTCATTTAGTTCCGATGAAACAAATAATTTTCATTAAATGAACAGACATCTTTAATTATAACGCATTGGTTTGTCATTAAAGGAGTACGGCGCATGCGTGAGCTCAAGGTGTTTTATTAGTTGACGGAATATTTTTCTTTTTTTCTCCTATATATGTTTACTTGATTTTCTTCATATATCATATTTAGCCATTTCTTATTTTTAGCCGTGATTAGAGACAGTTAATTTCTCAATATAAACTAAAACAAAGGTACTTTATAGGAAAACAAAAAAGGCCCCTTCCCCATTTAAGCCCCCTCAGAAAATTATAATACTGATAAAACTTACCTGATATTATTGAACACCTAATTTTCATTAAACATGACGAATTTCATCAAAATCATTAAAGCCGTTTTTGAGATAATCGAAAAAAAGGTAAAAATTGGAAAAAAGTTATGAAATAAAGTGCCCCCTCCGTTTGACCAATTTTGATGAAATGTTGCCTTTCACATCTTTGGCATATACATACATGAAACACCCAGTTCAGATCAAAATCTTTAAAGCCTTTTTTGAGTAAATAAAAAAAACACATGAAAATGATACAAAATTTATTAAGTAAAGTCCTCTCTCCGGTTGATCAATTTTGATGAAATTTTTACAGTCATATCTCGGGCATATAAATAGATCAAATACTTAGTTTAATCAAAATCGTTAGAGCCGTTTTTGAGAAAATTGAAAAAAACATAAAAATTTATTAAATAAAGTATTTACCCCTTGACCAATTTTGATGAAATTTTTGCTGTCACATCGCGGGCATATACATACACTAAATACCTAATTCAGATTCGCACGGTTAATAGTTTTTGAGCTAGTCTGTTCACACACACTCACACACACACACACACACACACACACACACACACACACACACACACACACACGCACACACACACACACACAGACCATTTCGCGGGACTTGGTTATTTCGACCCAAAACGTGTATTTCCGTTGAAAACCGGAAGTCGAAATTTTTCACGATCGCCATACTTTCACTTACTATATATTTCATATATAGGTAAGTGAAAGTAAAAATGTAACAGAATGTCATGTATATGTAAAAATCTGGTGCGATGCGCTCAACACATAATTTTCCCTTACCCAACTCACTTACGAGTATATTAGAAATTGACGTGTTTCGTTAAATGCCATTTCTCAAAGTTACACAATTTTCCACATTCATTTACTTATTTTTGTTTGAATCTGCTCCACTCAAGATTTCTTTTCCACCACCAGTTTTCAGGAACAGAACAGGAAACTGGTAGGTAAGACCAAAGATTCAGCTTACGAGCCCCCTGAGAAAGTCGGAATAATAAAATCAAATGATAATGCTAAGTTTTTATTATTAGTGCAATGCTACTAGTTACTATTTCTTTTTCTCATCCTGTCCACTAATTTTTATTTATAATGTTTTCAGGAGCTCAATTTTTTTTTTTATGAGGGGGCGATAATTAACAATTACCGTTTGATATCCAATAAACCATTTGTTCCATATACTTCTTATCTTACTTATCCTTACATACTTTTCTTTTTTAGACATCTGTACATCAAGTTTAGCGTGAATTTCCGCCATGGCGACTCCTTACATCAGATAGCCAAAAGAATAATATTACACGAAAAAAAAAATGTTTTTGTTGGTAACAATAAAATATAAAATAAGAAAAGTACCCTCTTCGGTGAGAATGACCAATATAAGAATTAGTAAAGCTTCTGATACTGGCCACGGGCGTCATAGCCTGCGGAGGCAGAGGGGGAATGCGCTCCCCCCCCCCCCCAATGTGAAAAAATAAACAAAAATACGATTATAAGTCAAAATTTATCCGAATTTAACCAATCAAATTTAATTAAAATATAAATTAGTTAATTACAGCATACTCTATTGATTGATTATACCCAATTTCTCCATCTAATACTGTATTTTCACAAATTGGCGCCTTGTCGCTTTCAATAAGCATCAGGCGCATTATATATATGATGAGTTATATTTTTATTTCAGCTTGAATTTTATAGTTTCATGACTTCTGTAACAAACTTAGATCTCCGAATTTTATTTTTTTTTTCTTTACTTTTATTTTTTTAACCAATCAACATGATCCTACTATCCATCAACTCGATGAAGCTTGTAGAAGTTGATAGGAAAGCAATGAAGTTGGTAGGATCAGGATCAAAGGAGATTTTGGATAATTTTCGGCCCACATCCTTCAAACTGAAGCCTTAGCAATTACCTCTATTTTAACTGAGACGTAAATTGACAAGTTTTAAGAGACTATAAATATCATTAAAACACATCGTTGGAGGATGAATCAAATGCCCCAGCAGTTGGTTTCAGGCGTTATTATTTCAACTATTAGCCTCTCGAATTTCTACCTACCCTATCTAGGAAAATATTGAGCCCCCCCCCCCAATAATTTGGAGCTGGACACGCCCATGCTACTGGCACTAGGCTAACTGAGGGGATAATATGTCCGATGCACACTAAACAATCAGTAATTGCCTAGAGGACAATACGAAGTTTGCGATGTGAACAAACATACCTATTATTTGCTAAAATATGACTTATAAAATAAGTTTAGAAACGGAAACTTCACATAGTAAAATTAAATTGAGAAGAAAACTCAAAAACTTCAAAACTGAAACTAAAACAGAAATTGAAGACATATACAGTAAACCCTCACTATTACGAACTCGGATATAACGAACACCTCAATATAGCGAACCAAAATACTATCCCCCCAAAATTACCATTATATTTCTGCTGAACCCCTCGTTATAGCGAAATCCCTCGGTTAGTGCGAACTACGAACTAAATTTGATGCCTGAGAATTATTATATTCTGTTATAACGAACTGCTAGAATTTTTATTATTATTATTTTTTTTTAACGTTTTACTTAGAATGAGTGCGGGAAGACGAAGTAGCTCCAGTTTCTAGAATTGATGTGTTTTTTTACTCGATTTGCCCATACCGATTTGCTTTTGCTCTCTCTCTGATTCCATTGAATTTTTTCCCTAAACTAGCTCAGTTCTGTTTCGATTTCTGTATTATTCGAATCAGTGTTCTGTAGTCGTTTATAGTGTTTTTTAAAATACACAATGAGTTCGTTGGTAAACGCATGTCACAAACGTAAATCCTTATCAATCGAGGAAAAATTAAAAATTCTCCAGGATATTGAATCGGGAATTCTAAGTAAGAAAACCATCGCAGAAAAATATGGAATTCCAAAATGAACATTGTCAACCATTATAAAAAACAAAGATAAAATAGATTCAACCGCAGCCCAAGGATTAACTTCAGCATCAAATAAACGACTGCGCTCTGCGGCTAGTGAATATTTGGAAAACAATTAATAAGTTGCTTTAAACAAATGAGATCTCAAATACCAATCTCAGACCCTCTTATTAAAGCTAAGGCTGAAGAACTTTCAAGTGAACTTGGCAGGTAAATTAATGAATCTCATTGTTTAATTAATATGTATTTTATCTAAAAATTAATTACATACATGCGTTTTAATTAAACTAGTTCTAATGAATGAATTTCCTTCTAAATATGATCAAATTAGTGCGGCCATTGGCTAAAAAAAATATTAAAAAGAAAGAATCCTCGGTTATAACGAATCTCGTTATAGCGAACTATGACGAACTAAGAGTTCGCTAAATCGAGGGTTTACTGTACATACTTACTTAAACCAATAAGGACATACTTATCACAGATATATGGAACAGCTAAAAAGACGCACTTAAATAAAATTCAAAGATTTCAATCAAAACTTTTACGACTCATAACCAACGCACCCTGGTACGTGACCAACCACACCCTACATACGGAGCTCCACCAGCCAACAGTTGACCAGTACACAGCGACACTCTACAAACGTTTTCACACTAACCTACATGGACAATCTCCTAATAATGGACATGGCAACAGCTGATATCCCAATAAATACGAGGAGGAGATTAAAACGGAGTTGGATGAGAGATCTCCTTACTTAAACAGCTCTAGTAATTGGAAGGGGGTGCTGCTGAGTACTTTTCTTTCCCATGCCTGACATGTCATTGTTTTCTCATCCGGCCACCACCTTCGCTGATTGTCAGCTTTATGCAGGCAGGTGCGAATAAAAAATAAAAGCCAAAAAAAAAAAAATTGAGAAGCAGAATTTTTTTTTTAAATTAGAAATACGAAAAAAGGCGTGGCCCGTGGCAATTGCCACGTCCTAGTTACGACAGTTAGAAGGAAGACAAAATAACAATAAGGTACCCAACGAAAAAAAAAAAAACAACAAATCCTTTGATAGACTACATACAAAGATTAATTAATAGAGGGCTAAGCCTATCAATCCATCTTCACTTGTTGGCGCCCGAGCAGGCCACGTCTCACAGATATAATCGGACAGATAGGCCCTCGGAGGCGGTGGAAGTGTAACGATTACAGGGAGCGGTAACCGGAGGCTGACAATATGGCGACACAATGGGGCCACGTGGCGGACACGTGTGCTGTGGCCGCCGCCAATCAACCGCCCCCTTGTCCCGCCCTTCCTCTAATCGACTTAAATCGAGAGTAAGGAACTGCCTCCTTGATCCTACGCTCGGTCGGGCGGGATCCTCTTTGGGCGCGGAGGTAGCCAATGCCCACTCTATTAGCGTTTGCGGCGGCTTGTGTCCTTTGTGTTCAGTTGGCACTGCTTTCATGTTTCCGTTTCCCCCCCAAAAAAAAATTGTTCACCACTGCAATGTTTAAAATGACATCATTATTGTTGTCTCACCCAGGATAACTCCCTTCCTGCGTCAAATAAAAAAGACACACTTTATTTACTTACTTTCCAATTAAAAACAATCGAATAATAACTTATTTGAGGAGGTATTGTGGTTAGCATAGAAATCTACAATAGTAAAGGTCACGAGTTCGGGTCCCGAGGTGGCCCTAGGATTTTTTAATGGGAGTAAAAAATCCTTGGCTATGCCGTCCCTCGGATAGGACGTAAAATGGAGGTCCCGAGCCTATACGATGCCAGGTACTCGTTAAAGATCCCTACCCTAATTATAACTCGATAGGCAAAATTTAGGACTCCCACTGTAGCATCGTCCGATTAGCCTTAGTAGCAGAAAGTGACTTTAAAACAAACTAACTTATTTGAAATTATGTAAGATAGTTGATCGTAGAAGAGCGGGATAACTCACTGGTAAGGTGAGCAGCTTGGCAGGATCATGGGTGTCACCATCACCAAATTATTGGGAAGGGAATCATTATTCTCATAGATAGGGTAGGTAGAAATTTGAGAGACTAAAATTTGAAATAATGGCGCCTAAAAACAACTGTTTGTTGAATTTAGGAAGTTGCTTAGACTTCATTTTGAAGGATTTGGGCCGAAATGTTTTGATTGAATTTCATCAAAGTTCTCCTACTGATCCTGATCTTACTAATTTCATTGCTCTCCATCAGCTTCTATACGGTTGATGGATATCATCGAGTTGATGGTAATAGGATCAAGGAGCTTGGTTTAAAAAAGAAATGGAGAACATTTCGGGAGATCCACCTTTGTTAAAGAATCGTTAAAACACGAAAGTTCAAGCTGAAATAAAGTAATATAATTCATCAAATATACAATACACCTGAAGATGCTTAAAAAAAGCGACCAGGCGCCATTTTGTGAAAATGCAGTATTAGATGGAGAAATTGGGTATAATCAATCAATAGATGCTGTAATATAACTAATTTGATTGGTTAAACTTGGATATATTCGTAAAATCGTTTTTTATTATATTTTTTTCGTTGGGGGGGGGGGGACGCATCCCCCCTGTCCCTTCACCGGCGGTGACGCCTTTGGACAGGATATCTTAAATATTATGTCACAGATCGCCTCTGGGCCCGAGAGACCTTTCTGGGGCATACCCAGCCTCTATAAAATCAATATATTCAGATGTATTGACTTAAATAGTAAATGTGGACACTATTCGGCTAAACTGCAACGTCCTGTTTAAGTTTCATATTTATCCGTCAACTACTTATCGAATTCAGAGGTAACAAACATACGGTCTTTGCATCCTTACATATGGAATGCTAATAAAGCTCACCAGCAGATGGAACTGGAAGCCTGGGTGAAGAAGGGTTTGAGAAAGTTTTCATTTGTTTGGCATACTTGCGACTTTCACAATATTTGCCCATCAATCACGACTCATTCTTTCGATTATAGTAAGAGCTTGCTGAGAGGTTACTTTCCCGATAGCAGTGACATGTACTTTTCCAAAGTCAATAAAAGAAAAGCCATGGGAGAACTCTCTCCACTCCATTTCATCGCAGGGTCATGACCCCCCCGAATATCAGGGCTATAACAATTTTTTTTTATTTTTAAACGAATAATGAAATTAAAGAGATACTTAGCTTAAACATGGTTAAATACTTTTGGTTGTTTAGAAATAGCTCGACTCCTCAAGTAATTTACCTGGGAATCGCATGCGCGAACTGTGACGTCATTTTAGTGGCCAATAGAAAGGCACTATAACAGTTAGGGTACCTTACTTCGTTGTTAGTTTTTGGTATAATTTGTTTTTGTTAGTTTGATTGTGATCTAACCGCTAAAATGTCAACACCTTCACGCAGTTACGAGACTCCCAAGAAGAAAGAGACGGGAAAATCTACTAAAGTGATCAGAAGGCAGGCTAGAGAAATGGTTTTCCGTTTTCATGACTACCTAAAAAAACAAGGAGATACATAGACTTGATTACATTATTTTAAATGTAGTATGTGAAATATCGCAGTTTTCGAAACCTACTGTGATTAAAATAGTGAAAGAAGGTCAGAAAATGTTAAAGACAGATGGAAAATTAAATTTTTCCACACCAACAAAAAGAGGAAAAGTGAAAAGCGCAAAGATGAGGGAAATGCTAGTACCAAACATGCCAGAAAATAGTGTGGTGGTTATGGATAATGCTGCATATCATTGCATGCAAGTTAACAAAAAAACTTGGATGTTTAAGAAAGACATTGTAGAGTGGCTTAAGGTCAACCAAATACCCTACAGTATTGAAATGAAAAAGCCTGAATTATTAGAAATCTGCAAGAGATTAAATATAGAAAAGAAATTTGTTGGATTTTTCGAGTGAATGCAGCGATGCTGAATAAGATGAAATATTTGGTCATATTGAATTTCTTTTCCCAAAAAATAAATAAATTTCATTTAATGTGATAGATGTGTTTATGGAATTTGTTTAATTTATTTCATATCAGACTTATTTTATCCTATACAATCATGATTATTACTGTGATTTACCATTTATTCATGTTTTTTGTACATACTGCATGAATGTGATTAGTGATCATTATAATATCATTGTCCTCCACTGTTTTGAGTTTTACATTTTCAGAAAGAAAAAAAAAAATCATGTTATTGAATTTTTGATCTATTGCACTTTTGTATTTTATTTTATGAAAAATTGTATTATTTTTAAGTTTGTGATTATATTTTGATTAAGTTTGATGTTTTTAATTTTATTCACATTGAAAGCAATTCTATTTATGCATAATTGTAAATAAATCTTTTTAAAAAATTTTTTTTTGTATTTTTACATTTCAATTTTTTATTTGAATTTATAAAATTTAAATATTTATTTTTACTTTCACTTACCTATATATGAAATATATAGTAAGTGGAAGTATTGCGATCGTGAAAAATTTCGACTTCCGGTTTTCAACGGAAATACACGTTTTGGGACCCCCTGAGTCGAAATGACCAAGTCCCGCGAAATTGTCTGTGTGTGTGTGTGTCTGTGTGTGTGTCTGTGTGTGTGTGTGTGTGTGTGTGAACAGACTAGCTCAAAAACTATAAACCGTGGGAACCTGAAATTGGATATTTAGTGTATGCATATGCCCGCGATATGACAGCAAAAATTTCATCAAAATTGCTCAAAGGGAGGGGGTAGTTTATTTAATAACTTTTTAGGTTTTTTTCGATTTTCTCAAAAACGGCTCTAACGATTTTGATTAAACTGAATATTTGATGTATTTATATGCCCGAGATATGACTGTAAAAATTTCATCAAAATTGATTAACCGGAGGGGGGACTTTACTTAATAAATTTTGTATCATTTTCACGTGTTTTTTTTATTTACTCAAAAACGGCTTTAACGATTTTGATCAAACTGGGTATATGATGTATGTATATGCCCGAGATACGACTGTAAAAATTTCATCAAAATTGATCAACCGGAGGGGGGACTTTACTTAAAGAATTTTATCTGATGTTTACGTTTTTTTTTATTTTCTCAAAAACGGCTATGATGATTTTGATGAAACTGGGTATTTGATGTATGTATATGCCCGCGATGCGACAGCCGAAATTTCATCAATATTGGTGAAACGGAGGGGGTACTTCATTTAATAAACTTTTTCTTATGTTCACGTGTTTTTTTTATTTACTCAACAGCGGCTGTAATGATTTTTATCAGACTGGATATTTGGTGTATGTATATGCTCACAATGTGACAGACAACATTTCATCAAAATTGGTCAAATGCAGGGGGCTCTTTATTTTATAATTTTTTTTTCTAATTTTTACATTTTCTTGGAATATCTCAAAAACGGCTTTAATGATTTTGATTAAATTAATCATTTTTAATCAAAATCAAGTCATCTCTTTTATATTATTTATAAAAATGACAATTAAAAAAACATGCCGATTTCTTATGTAAGTAAGTTGGTAAGTGAAAGTTGTGTGTTGCGCGCATCGCACCAGATTTTTATTAAATGATGTTTTGGAATAATAATTTGAATATTGATGGTTAATTTATTTCTGAATCTTTTTTTATAACCAATGATAATTATTTCATGAAATAAGCATCCTTGTATTGATTTCCATGTTTTCTATATCTGTTTGTCATCATTGATAGCATAACCTGACACACTTCAAATTTAGCGCCAAAGGAGAAGTAGGCGTGGCTTATTTAAGCTCCGCCCTCAGGTAAATTAATTAAGTTGTCGCACTATACCAGTCCTTCTTAATCCAAAATAATAATCTCACACAAAAATGGTGCTGTGCCATGTAATTATAAGACAGGGGGTAGTAACCCCCTCCCCAAATTTCGTGGTAAATTCACCCCTGAATCATATAACTTTATAACTTTTTTTATCACGTTTCACTTTTATAACGTTTAGAATTTGATACAACACACACATTGATAAGGCGCAACAATTTTATTTCAATAACACTTTAACTTACTTAATGAATTTTCATTAATGAAAATAGAAATTTGACCGGCGGAAGTTAAAAGTTGAAATCTGACAAAGCTAATGAGGGCCATTTTTAACTACAATTGATCTCAGCTTTTTCTATTTAACTTAGCCTAAACAAAAAAAAAAACACACTAAACGTTACTCAATAACTTATAGCTCAGCTTAAATATCACCCAAATAAATGAAACAGACAAAACAAAAGAAATTCATTCATCGATAAACGAAATTAACAAAGAGGACAGAAACACCAAAGAACATAAAAGAATACCAAACACGACAAGTTATAAGAAACGGTTACGAGAGGTGACCAGATAACAGGAGATATGATGGGGTAAGTTCCGTTGCGATTCGATTCTACTCAAATACCCAATATTACATACCCAAAGGCCTACATTATATACCTGTTAGGCAATATTTAGCTTGGTATAAAGTGATGTTAAAGTAAACAAATAAATAACGTAAAGGAACAATTTATTAAATTTGTAGTTTTTTTTTTGCCATATTTTCTAGGGGGGGGGTGGAGGGGGCCTAAATTGTAGAAATCTATTCAAATGATGACCAACCTCATAATGACAATATAGCCGACTTAAAAAAATATCATAATTTAAATAGAACGAAAAGAAACAAAAACCAACCAACGGACGATGCTACAGTGGGAGTCCTAAATTTTGCCTTTCCAGTTGTAATTAGGATTTAACGAGAACATGACATCGTACAGGCTCGGGACCTTCATTTTACGTCGCATCCGAGGGATGGAATACCCATGGATTTTTTACTGACTTTAATTAATCCTAGAACACCCGCGACCTTTAGTATTTTAGGTTGCTATGCTAACCACTACACCACAGGTGACCGCAAAATGTCATGAAGGAAACCCCCATTGTCTTTTTAATAAAAAATCCATCCACACACACAATGAACTATTAGTTTTGTTGCTGACTAAAGACGAATTTCATTCGTATTTTCAAAATAACGAATTAGAATCAGAGAATGGATTAAAAAAAATTTCTTCACTGCTCACCTTTCTTTTATCCTAGTTCACTAATTTTCTCACAGGTGCAAATCGAATTATGAGAAGAATAAATAAATAAACCTTAAATGAAATGAATAAAAATAATAATAAGATGTTGTAGATTAACAGCTTTAGCTCTTTGGACGATGACACATGGAGACAAGTATCGATTTTAGGAGATAACTCGATGGCTAATTAGAGCAGCGACCTATGGCGGTGGGCTCCATTGTCTGAGGTAATTGCGGCCTCTTCAGTGTCACCATGGCGACTGCCTCTATGCTCCCTCGTATTCCCTCTACTATACTCTATACTACTCACACTATATGCTATACTTTATATTATACTCTATATTATCTATTATACCATATTATAGTTACTTAATTGTATAAATTATGACAATTCAAATATGGTTTTGTGTAATTTTGCCTTTTTTTTATTTGTTGGGGCCTTTTTTTTTATTGAGCGGGCCAAATTTTATTTTTATATGCCTAAAATTGGCGAGCATGCGGAAACTATAGAACTAAATACAAAAACGTTTATGAAAGGGGGTCAAGAACTTTGGCTGGAAATAAATACGGATAAAACAAATTATGTGGCTTTATATTATATAAGTATGGTTTGGATATTTTGTACGGGCAAAGTATCTTTAGTAGAAGTGGTTAAGATCGCGCAGACATTAATGTAAAAGGAATATGTACTCAAGTACTCATTGTTTCCAGGGAAGAGACAAGAAACGAGCGATTTTATTGTAGAGGAGAAATATTAGAAAATGTCAGCGATTATAATTACCTAGGAACAGTTATCAGCAAGACGGGGAAGATCAGGAAATCTCAAGCAGAGTAAGGAAAGCAAATGAGGTCTATTACCAGATTTGCAACACCATAGTAGGTAAACGCGAAGTAAGCAAACAAGTCAAACTCCATATTTTTAAATCCATATTTCTCCCTACCCTGATGTATGGAAGTGAAAGCTGGGTTGCAAGCGAAAAGAATGTCAGCCGAATCACAGCGGTAGAAATGAAATACCTACGCAGAGTAGCTGGTAAAACTAGAAAAGACTATATAAGAAACAAAGCAATTAGAGAACTGGAGATTCCTGCACTAATAGATACCTTGCACAGGCGACAACTGAGATGGTATGGTCACGTATGTAGGATGAGCCAGGATCGAAATCCACGGAAGATTATGGAGGCCAGACCTGCTGGCACAAGACCACGAGGAAGACCCAGGATTGCCTACAATGAATATATCCACTAGTTGGGAGAAAAAAAGGGGAAGAATCTGGCTCAAATGAGGCGACTTGCGCAGGATAGAGAGGGATGGATGAGATGGATCGAGGCTCCTCCACACTGAGAGGTATATGGAGGAAGGAAAAGAAGAAGAAGAATATGTTTGAACATGTAGAGAAATTCATATATTTAGTGGCGATGGTAACTAGAAAAAAACGAAATTGATGAGGTAATCAAGACTAGATTAAAAGCCGATACTGCTTGCTACTTTTTAGTAACGAAATTGCTTAGCTCGCGATTTCTGTCCTGAAACTAAAAATTAGGATTTACAAAACGATCATTCTTCCTACGCTCCAAATGGACGCTAAACGTGGTCCCTGACATTGTGGGATTAGCAAAGGCTGAGGGGTTTTGAAAATAAGGTATTGAGTAAAATATTTGGACCGCAGAGGGAGGAATAAACCGGAAAACTTAAACGTTTGCTTAACGCCGAACTGAGTGAACTGCATCCGGTGAAAATAAAAGAGGTGATTGCAGCGCGGCGAATAAAATGGGCGTGTAAAATTGTTAAACTGGGTTGTGAGCGAATTCCTAAAAGATTAATGAGCACGGGTCCGAAATGGAAACGTGCGAGGTGATTACACAGATAATTGTTACGCTCGATAAGAAAGTTATATTAGTAATATTAGTAGTATGTCCCGGTTCCACCCGGGGGATTTCATTTTTCTAATGAAACGGTCGATTTCAGAAAAAAAAAAACATTGTAAAGCGAGATCATTACGATTTTTATTTGGATAAAGAATATCAGCTGAAGTTATGCAATTTTAATATGGACAGGTGTTCGCACCTGGTATGAAAGAACCACTGAGCGAAATTTGGAGAATTTAGGATAAACGGTATGGATTTCTATAAAGAACAAACAAACAAACAGAAATATTGCCCTGCAGTTTCAGCTTCTCGCAAATCGGCTTGTCTAAGCCTCAGTGGCGCAAAGCGGGCCTCGTATTCCTGGGCAGACTCAGTTTCCAGCGATTCTGCCTGTCTAAGCCTCTGTTCAATCCTATTTTCATATTCGTCGAGAGTTTCAGCTGCTCGTATTTGACGTTGTTTTTTAGCTTTTGAGCTCACTAGCTCGCTTCTTTATAGGCATTTATAAAAAATAAATTCACCATTCATGTAAATAAACTTATTGTAATGTTAAAAAAAAAATATGGTTTAAAAATCCCAGAACTCGACGCCTACCAAGGGACGGTCTTACCGGGCCTTGTTGGCCTCTTCAAAATCTATAAAATGATTTTTTAGGCCTTTTTTTCGACTCAAACGGTCGATTTCGTACAAAAAACCATTGTAAAGCGAGATCATGACGAATTTTTTAACAATAAAGAATATACCCAGAGATTGGTTGAAGTTATGCAGTTTTAAAATGGACAGGTGTTCGCACCTGGTATCAAAGAACCACTGAGCGAAATCTGGAGAATTTAGGACAAACCGTATGGATTTTTATAAAGAACAAATAAACAAACAAACAAACATGTCTGTTTAAACATTAATTACAACTAATAACTGGGATATTATTTCATTAACACGAGGAGTAGGCCAAAACGGAAGTGGGAGGATTGCGTGAAGGCAGATCTGTCAAAGTTCCGTCTAGAGTTATGTTGTCGGCATCACCGCTCCAACCTTCGACCAAACACGTTTAAATCATCCAAATATCTCTTTTAGTTTCTTTTTCATTCCTTTCTTTCCTGTATGTACTCCTCTTATGACCTTAAATGCTCTCTGCGACATTTTCAAGCCTCATATCATCGACGTTTCCTTGGACATCCTAAAAGTTTCATCGCTGCCGCTTCCAAATCGAATATTAAACTGGGTAACCTTTCCTCTCTCGTTCTTTTCGTACGACCATTCTTTTGTTGGACTTTCCTTTGCGCTCTGATTCCAACATCGGTTTTCCTTTCCAGCCTGGACACTCTATGACTACTATGATCACTTATCGTATCTTCTAGGTTTGCCAGGAACATTATAGAGTGTTCCTAATTCAGATTAAATATAAGGAGCGATGGATTGGAAAGTTAGGCTTGCTCTGAATATGTTTACTTTTATATTACAATTATCATATCGTTTCAAGTTGATAATTTTTGTAACCCTCTATCTATTTGTATTTTTATTTCATTTATTGTAGTGTGGCATTCATTGGCGGATCCAGGGAGAGGGCTGTGGGATCTGCACAATATAACTTTACTAAATATAAGGAAGTAAGGTAAAGAACAAATAATACGCGGAACAAGTCAAATTTGAGCTGTAGTAAAAGAAAATAAAGTTAAAAAAGCTGATTGGCAGATTCAGGGATAGGGCTGTGGGACTGCTACAACCGGCTGGATCCGCATAAGGTGGCATTGTAAATTTTATTTTCTTCTCATAAAATTATTTAAACCAAAATAATACAAAAATGGTACAATAATATGAACTTTATTTTTAAATATTCTAAATCCATAAATCTTGAAACAAACAAAAAAAAAACATATGGTTTAGAATAATTGTAGACCTTTACATAGATTGTTGAATTATTTCATAGATAGATTGTTGGAACAAACTGTCATAGCAGACCACAAAATTCGAGTACCAACCACGCTGGCCAAGGAAGTTCTAGACTGTCCTCCTTGAGACTATATATAAGGAACGATGGACTGGAGAGTTAGCGTAATTCACATGGTTATTTGTTTTACGAAGTGATAATTTTTGTAACCTCTCTAATTATTTGTTTTATCATAATTTGTGTGGCTTTGAAAATAGTTATTTCCGTTAAGTAAAAATTGTTTAACCCACATATGTAAGTGTTACAATATTAATATAATAGAAAATTAATTCCTTGATTTGAGTGGTTTGGTACTTCTAATTGCACCAATCAATAAATTCTTATTGCACCAAGGAAGAACAATTTTATTGGAACTTACTATTTTATTTATTCCACATAAGGTTACCCATTTTCAAGTGTTCACACAGATATTTTTCAACAATCACAATAATTTAAAAGATCAATTACAGTGTTGCCATATGGTTGCACAAATTAAGAAAGCAAAAAAATATTTACACAATTTTTTACTTGATATTAATATTAAACTAGTTATTTTATAATAACATTATTAATAATATTTTATTATTAAATATAAAGAACTTTTAAAAAGAAGTAATCTATAAAACAACAAAATTTATATGCATGGGCAACACTGCTACATCGATATACATGGGCAACACTGCTACAGTGGTCGTCTATCTATATTAACCCCACACTGGGACATGATATCACATGTCATATATTAAAAAAATAGTAATTATAGTTATTATGTAGTAAAAATAGTGTTGAGGGCTCTTATTGCCCTAATCATTAAGTCATAATTCACATATTTTGTAAATATTTCAGGATATATTTATGCCATGTAAACATCTTGATTATAATTATGGATGACATGCTATATGATATGCCATGTGGTAATAGTTACAGAGGAACCACAATAAACGATAGAATCGACCGATAATGTAGGGGAGACCTCGATATCTGATAATCGATTAGGGGGGAAGCGACCATAGAGATTTCCATATTGTCCGGATGAGTGTAGACTACTACATGGAGATTGATATCAAAGAGGCTGTGGCCGGAGATAGCTATCGGACGTGGCAGGTGGCGCCGCCGCACCTGCTCACCAATTAGCTCTCTGTTTAGCACTGCCTCGTTGATATAT